>BLSH010319047.1:202075-222383 GCA_018402905.1 Glandirana rugosa | reverse complement strand
ACGGCCGTTAAGACGGGCATTAAGGTTTAGTAAACCGCTATCGACGTTTTGGTCCCACCTATTTTTAGTTGTTAAATTTTTTTTTTTTTTACTAAAAAAAATAAATTTAGTCTAAAAAAAAAATTAAATTGGTGTTGTCATGGACCGTGCTTTTGGGGGAAGGACAGGTCCGGTAAAAAGTCGAAAGTCGTGATAGTGTGAAACTTACTGTTAATGAGTCAGTACGTTGTGCCATGGGTATACTTTAAACGCAGGAAAAAAAGTGTGTTTATCTCGAAAGAAAACCACCATAAATTAGTGATCCTCCCCCAAATAAAAAACACGATGTTTATTTTTTTCTAACTGTAAAAAGGTTATTTTTACCAAAGATAGGTAGCAGTATAAATTTTGGCCAAAATTTACAAAGAAAAATTACTCATTTGCAAAATTTTATGACCGAAACAAAGAAAAAGGCATTTTTTCCAAAAAATGTCAATCTTTTTTTATTTGTAGCACAAAAAATAAACCCCCTCCTAGTGATTAAATACCACCAAAAGAAAGCTCTATTTGTGTGAAAAAAAGGACGCAAATTTCATATGGGTACCGTGTTGCATGACTGAGTAATTGTCATTCAAAGTGTGATAGTGCTGAAAGCTGAAAAATGGCCTGGACAGGAAGGGGGTTTTCGTGCCAGGTACTGTTGTGGTTAAATTAAAAAAAAAATCTGATTTAAATAAAAAAAATCATTTTTTTTTTTTTTAAATTGTTGATTTTTATCCACCCTGGTTTTGCAGCTATCGCCAAATGATTTGGAATTACGGGCAGAATTGCCGGCAATTAAAATTCACAAAGTGTGAATGGGGTGATTGTACACAGCGGAAGACTGTCAGCAGATCCCGGCCAAAAGATGGACATCAGTGTCCAATCACAATTGGAAGGATCTCTCTGTTTCTTATCCCTGCTTTGAGATCTTTAGAAAAAAGCAGCACATAATACACAAACTACACATTGTTAGTGATAGGGATATTGCATATTTCATATTCCTTATTAAGGTTGGTCTCACAAATATCTAATAAAGCCTCTGTTATCCTGGTTATTCCGGTTACCTTGCATGACTCACCTTATTGGAATGTGAACTGCCTATGGACAAGCCAGCCCCCTCTCCTTCAAGAATTTGTCATTTTTCTTAGAAAGTAAGTTTGCTCTGAAGATGAGCTTGACCATTTCCTACATACAATACCTATATACCCTAGCTAGACCTTATAGGGTTAATCTTATCCAGAGCTTCATCAGGCAACATGCAAGTGTCTGGTCTGATTGCCTAGCCATGCCTTTATGGGGGGACTCCGTGGCGAAACAGCATCTTTGGTTAAGTATTCTTGTCATATTTTCTTTATCTTTATCTGTAGCTGTCATTTCTTTTAATAAATGTTATATTTCTAAGTATTTGCGTGATCTCTTTGCACATATCGAACACAACCCCAAAAATGTGACAAAACAATTAGGCACACATTTAACCCTTTGATCGCCCCTAGATGTTATCTCCTTCCCAGGCGGTGTCATTAGTACAGTGACAGTGCATAGTATTATCACTGATCACTGTATTAGTGTCACTGGTGATGTCAGTGGCAGTTAGTCAGTTCCCACACAGCTTCAGTTAGTGTCTGATTGCCCACCGCACTATTGCAATCGCATTATAAGTCGCTGATCACATTACTAGTATTAAAAAAAAAAAATTCCAGTATATATCCCATAGTTTGTAGACACTATAGATTTCAGCCAAACCAATCAATATACAATACACTTACTGGAACTTTTTATTTTACCAGAGACATGTAGCAGGATACATTTTGGCCAAAATTTATGAAAAAAAAAGTAGATTTTTTATTGGATATTTTATAGAAAAGGAAAAAATATTGGGTTTTTTATTTCAAAATGTTTGGTCTTTTTTCATTTATATAATAAAAAAATGAAAAACCAAATGGTGATAAAATACCATCAAAAGAAAGCTGTTGTGTGAAAAATGTATATAAATTTTGTTTTAGTACAGAGTTGCATGACCAGTTAAAGTAACGCAGTGTCGAACAGCTGGTCATAAAGGGGGGGAAACCCCATGGAGCTGAAGTGGTTATACTTGGGGAAAAAAAAAACTTAAATAAAAAATATTACGAAAAAGTAAAGTTTCCTTTTACAGCCATAAGGGCGCATGCAAACTGTAGCTGATAAACGACCGTTTTTGGTCGTTTTGGACTTTTTTTTTTTAACAGCCCAAAAACGCCCCTTTATGTTATCCTATGTGTCCATGCACACATGGACATTTATTGTTGTTTAACAGCAGTGGCGTTTTCGGGCTGTTATCTGAACGCCCTGAATTGGCATTCAAAAGTCGTTCTTCTGACCACAAAAAACGCTGGATGCCAATAAACGCTCATAAACACCGGTAAACGGCCGTTTATCACCGCCCAGCGTTTTTTGTAGTCAATGGAAGCTAATGAAGTAAAAAAAAAAGCACTCAAAAACGCCGATAAACGCTGCTTACAAAACGCTGCAAAATAACGTTTTCTAAGCAGTGTCTCCTGCCCGACGCCCAGAGAGCCCAGGGAGAGTCCAGTGTGCATGGAGCCTAATTTTACAAGGTTGCATTGTGTGATATGAGTTTGTTTATAATCACCATGTCAGTGACAATCAATGGCTCTGTTTACAGCTGCCACTGTATTTCCTTCTAGATGTACTTGATGTCTACCTAGATAAAAAAATATATACTTTTCTGAACCATTTCAGCTCTCATCTGGACATCACTGTATGGACCAGAGCAGATTGGTGTCATTGGGAGGAATTGTGCCCCATCATTGGTGTCATTGGGTGGAACTGTGCCCAATCGTTGGTGCTACTGGGAGGGATTTAGTAAAAAAAATAGTTTTTGGCTGAAAAATCAGCCCCACATCCCTATAGTAATAGAAGAACAGCAAAGTATACCAGTGGGACTTTATAAGTGCCAAAAACCTCCTCTCAGAATGAATATTGCTGCACATATAAGGATAAAAAGTTTGTGTTATAAATCTGAGAAAAAGGACATACTAGGGGTATTACCCCTTAAAAACATGAACATACCCACACATTTAGCTCAAGAAAAACAGCCCTGAAGGTATAGTTCCCCTTCTATATGTCTAACATGCACATAATCATAGTACAAAGAATCAGTTGCAGTACACATTGGATATATTACATATCAAAGCAGGAGGGAACTCGGTCCGACGCATTTCACCTATGATGGCTTCTTCAGGGATTCAGGGGATATATGCTTTGAACAACTAGAAAAATACAAAAAAAAAAAGAGGGGCTGGAGATGAAGGGAAGGGACACCTCTTGGAGATTTCCTCCTTGAGCTGGGAAAGCTCTAGAAGGGGGATGGATGATGAGGTGTCCCTTCCTGATGTATGACAAGGAGCCCTGACCAATCCACAGGCTGGGTTTGCAGGGGGCAGGCCTCCTTAAATACAGCGATCTGCCAGCAGGAAGCAGGAGAGTTTGGGTGGAAGAGATGATGATGTAGCTGGAGCTGTAGATCAGGCCTTGCCCGGGAGGGGAGCCCCCAGTCTCGGGGGGTGAACCTGAGGCCTGGGTGCAGCCAGGAGCGGGAGTCGGCTCCTGGGGTGGCACAAGGAAGCAGGAGAGCAGCTGAGGTCTACATGGAAGGAGACTCTTTAAAGGATCCACCAAATAGTCGCTGAGTGGTGTCCCCTGGGAGTTGGATGAGAAGGCTGAGACAGTCTGGGAGGAGAGCAAGCAGTCTGTAGAGGAGCCAACCAACAGGAAGGAGAGCCATTAGACCGCAGGACAAGCCGGATGGGTCTGGAAGATGGATGGGCTGGGAGTTGTAGTTTATCCAAGGCCCAGCTAGCACCAACGTACTTAGTTACACAAGCGAGGGTCCATGGTTTCCCGGATGGAAACCTGTGATTCTTACCCACAAAGGGTGGTCTGGAGGCCTTGCTATCGGCTGTGGTAGGCCTCACCATGTGCTAGCTGTGGTGAAGAGGAAGTGTCACGGAGGTCTGATAAATTTCCCTTTGGACCAGGGAGAAAGTAGTGTAATGGTCAGCAAGTAGTGTGCTGGAGGAGAAGAAGTGTATATACCGGAGGTGTATATAGTAGGTCACATGTTCAATTACTGGGCATCCCACAGTCATCCCTAATCCCTATCCAAGTTCAACCCCTAAATAAAACAACAAAACAAAGTACCGGCCTGTTCAGTGACTCTGGGGGTGTGGAAATCATGTGATTGAGGACAGCGGGCAGGTGGACCACAACTATCAGCCACTCTTGAGGGACCACATGGCTACATATAGAAAACACATTGAAATAATTAGATGGCAAAAAGTCCATGCTCACCAGCTATGCCGCCTGTAGGTGGATATAAGTTCAGTCCACAAGATGTGCTTCAGGGATGCTGGCTGGTTCCTTCTCCCTCAGTTCTTAAAGTGCAGCTCCCCCCAAAAGTGTAAGCTCTGCTTGTTTGCCTCCTCCCTCCCTCTGCTGCCACATTTTGGGGGCAGCAGGTACCTGGTTTTGATAGGTACCCGCTCCCACTTCCGGCTGACTTCACCACGGTAAAAGCCAGCTCCTTCCCCCACTGCTGGGCCATTCACAAAGCACAGTGCGCTTAGCACACGCACAGCAGGGAACTGGCTTCACTGCCAGTCTCCCATTTGTAAAATTGGCTGGGGTGAAGACACCGCTGGATTCGTGTACATGCAAGCTCTGCTTTAAAATGGAGTCTGAGCTCCCAGGATGCACCTGTTTCACTTTCTCAGAATGAGGGATGATAGGAACTTTTATTAACCAAACCATTTCTGTTTCACACTGGGGGACTCAAAGCAGACGTTGATGTCATCAACTCAAGCCACCTGTTTAGGATTGTATTTCAAATGGGACATTGTATAAGCTTTGCCTCATAGCCTGTGATAGACTGTTGCCCTGCCGTCCCTAATTCCTGATTGATCAAAGCATTGCTTATATGTGGACTCCATGGTTACTTGTTAATTGCGAATGAACTATTGGGGGTGTGTTTATACTCGTAACAATGTTTATTGTAGTTTGTGATCAAGAAGACGACACGTCTGGCCTTGAAGGTCAGACCTCTGAGTCACCTAGGCTGGTTAAATAACTAGATAATTAGCTCATGCTAATTTAGATTTCTAGTTACAGCTGAATTGTGATCAGGAGGTGGGAATGTCTTTCTCAAGTGTCAAGTGCCTGTACTTGTCTAATCAATATTACATGTTCCAGCTTTGTAACTGAGCTAGTGTCAACTGTTTTTTTGGTTACAATATATGGGCTGTAATAGTTGATATCTGATGTTCAGACTGGAGGAGGCTGTATGGTGATGGAAGCACTCAAGAGGAGTCCGATGGGAGTCTGTTACTAAACGGATTCATTCAGGGTTTATTGTTGTGAATAGCTGTGATTGGCCACAGCTAATCACATGATACAGATGGGCTGCGATTGGCCCTGTCTGTACAATAACCAATCACAGCTAGCAACACAATTGTACACAATGAATGGCATGACAGGAAGCCACCCATTGTTTACAATTGTCATGTGATCTGCTGTGGTTGGTCACAGCTAATCACATGGTACAGATGTGCTGCAATTGGCCCTGTCTGTACCATGTGGTCACTGTGACCAATCACAGCTAGCGACACAATTGTACACAATGAATGGCATGAAAGGAAGCCATCCATTGTTTACAATTGTCATGTGATCTGCTGTGATTGGTAACATCACTCACATGGTACCGGCAGTGGGCTGGTACACTGGTCAGTCATTGGCTGTGCCCTGTGGACACAGCTGGTGACAGATTACGTCGCAGCGACATAAGTGGGCTAAACATATGTTTAACCACTTCCCGTCCATCCTATTGTTACATGATGCCTGGACGGGAAGTGGTTAAACATATGTGCAAAAAAAATGCAATAGCGGCCCAGGCAGTGAAAGGGTTAAAAGATGGCATGGACCATGGCATGGATGGCACAGTCAAACCCCCCTAGCTTTTATAATTCTCTCCCATATCTGTCAGATCCGCCCAGAGGACCCTTCACGGTACCATAGTTATTTTTGGATTTGTCTCTCTGGTGGCGTCCTATTTCTAAGAGCCTTCTTCTAGAAAACTACGAGGGAAGCAAGTTTTTTAATATAACTCACGGCGCAAGGTTGTGGTGGGATTGTTAGCAGGGTGTGTGAACTGCTGAATCAGGATACTAAATTGTGACAAATGTTCCTCGCACTCAGCCTGGGTCTTGTTAGCTGTATAAACACACTGCTGTTCTGCGTCTATAGTGCTAAGTGGAGCAGATTACAATGATTAAGTGTTCTTTGATCTAACTTTACATCACCATATGTCCCTTGACACGATACGGAAGACTATTGTTGCTTGTAAACAGCTTGAAATGATGCAAGAGATAAATAATTATTTGTGTGCTTCTTGCACAGGCATATGGCGACATCCGTCAAGTACTGGGGATCATGGCTGCCACATGGTGGACACATTTTGTACTGCATCCATATAGGTTTTTAAAGCGTATTTCTACTTTTGAAGCCAAATTGGAATAACTCCTACTTTATATTTGTTACGTGCTCCCATTAGTATAGCATAACTATGCTATAGAAAAATAATACATTAAAAATTGCTGGTTACCTTTTTAAGTTCATTTTAGTGGCCTAAAAATTCTGCCAAGCTCTTCTCTACATGTTATGTTAACCTCGTCACGCCTAAGGGTAACACAAATATTAATGCCTGAGCACAATTTTGCAACTGTTAGTAAAATCGTACATATCACAGCTACTTTGTGCATCCAGGTGGATTATACCTTGTTTTTTTCAGGACAAATCGGGCTTCCGTTTAGTGGTAAATGGTAATTTATATTTCCTGATTTTTTTTTTTATTATTATCTAAGGAAAACTGTCCAAAAACAGTTATTTTTTTATTATTATTATTAAGCTGTAGTTTTCTTGTTACCATCATAATCTTCCACCAAAGAACAACGCAAATAGGGAAAATTGTTATCATACTTACCGTAATTTTACTTTCCTGGAGGCTCTTCATGTCAGCCTACGTATGGGTCAGGTCCTCCCCTCTGACCCCCATAGGACAACCCACTAAATTAATAAAAGGAGGGCCTCCCTATACCCCTACGTTCCTAAACAACCTCGCGACGGAACATCAGGGCGGGAAACCCTAGGCTGACATGATGAGCCTCCAGGAAAGGAAAATTACGGTAAGTATGATAACAATTTTCCCTATTCCTGGAGCTCATCATGTCAGCCTACGTATGGGATCTAACTAGCATACAAAAAAAAAGGCCTGGAAAAAATAACCACACATCACTCCAACTCAATGCCTAGAAAACCTGAATTATATTGGACAGAAAGAACGGAGGTCAGCACCGAATTGCCCAATGCCCAAGCCGGGCCGTACATTACATCTAAGTGATAATGAGCAATGAAAGCATTTGAATACTTGGATTACCAGGATTTGGATATGGATTACCAGGATTCTCCATGGGGCCATTTGATCAATTTTAGGACTTACTAATAGATAACCAGTTATTTGTCAGCTTGAAATTCTGTGTTCTCTGCAGATACGTTGAAAAAATGACCTAAAAATTGCATCCACTCTTGACCAATCTTACTGTCCTGAAACTGCAAACAATGAAGGTTGCACCACTTCCGAACTTATATGAGAAAAAGGTCCAACTTTTTGAAGAAAAGATGGAACTGGATTAAGAACCTCTGTCTTGAAATGGCTCAAAATATGGAGACTTGGCTGAGAAAGCTTGGATTTTTTCCGAGACACGACTGGTTGTTGATTTAGTTATAATGTTGCTTGTATGAATCCTGATCTTCTACACAATGAACCGTTAGAGCTGAAACGGTCGACAACTGGAACAAATTGTAGCCAAGCCCTTTGTCTAGGGCCGATTGCAAGAGTGCCAAGACCTCAATACGAGAGGAAGACTCAGGATTGCATTGAATAATCACTGCCACACCAAAGATCTTTTCCACATGCTATAGTACATAGCATTAAAGGATTTCTTTCAAGATTCAAGCAGCTTCCACTGGACCTCTTCTGCTATGCCCACCTGGGCTAGCCGGCTTCTTAAAAATAACCAGGCTGTCTAATTGAGCCATATTGGGATGAGGTATGCTGTCTGAGTACCAAAGATCTCTGAAGTGCCATCAGCAGAGCTATCAACTGCCTCAATAGTGGAAACCATGAACGGAT
Organism: Glandirana rugosa; assembly: GCA_018402905.1. Lineage (NCBI taxonomy): Eukaryota > Metazoa > Chordata > Amphibia > Anura > Ranidae > Glandirana > Glandirana rugosa. Next base: position 214,120 of record BLSH010319047.1, on the reverse strand, counting down.
CATGTTCAGGATTAAAAACACGTATACAGGCACAGAAAATCCAGTGGTGGGACAGAGCATCATGACCACTGGCTCTCGGATGGAAGAACCAGGAGAAGAACACTACTAGCTGAGCACTGACAGAAGATGCCATTAAATCCACTTGTAGTGTGCCCCACTGAGCAAACAGTTATAGGAAAAATCCATTTGTTTAGATCCAGAAAGTGTGTGCTCAAATAGTGTCTGCTCACATATTCTCCACCCTGGGAAGGTAAGAGACTGACAGGAACAGATTGCACTCCGGCAACCAAAAGATGTGTGCCGCAATCATCCCAAGGCTGCTTTCCTCCCTGATTCTACACATATGCTACTGTCTGAATCCTCACGATGGTCTTGAAATAGTGGTGCAAAGATCAGTAATGCCTCCAGTGCCGTCATCTCTAGAATGAGGAATCGCTCCCTTCAATCTTCCTTGAGCAAAATGGTTCTGACAGTGAGCTTGACCCACTGCTGGAGTAAAGCAAGCTTAAAGTGTTTGAGATGCCATCTAGCCCAGGCCACTGTGGGGACTGCTGCATTCATCGATACCCTCATATAAGGCCTTTCTGATATCAAATGACTTGTCTTCAGAGCACGGACCATCAAGATCAAGAGGAGCATCTTCTTCTGTGGAAGGAATACTTTCCCCACTGTTGTTTGAGACACCCAGAAGCAACCTCTGTGAGGAAACTAGCTGGCCCTTGCTGAAGATGAGCAACCAACCAAAGCTCTATAGCATCTCCAGGGCCCTCATCCGACGATTCAGAAGCCCCCTAACTTATTTCCACTGCTTTCCATCTAAAATGCATCTCATCAGCCTTAGAAAGGAGAAATGAAAAGGCAGACATAGGTTATCCTCCTACATATATTCTTCTTTGGAAGAGTCTGAAGGTTGGTCGGCCTGAGAAAGCTTTTGAGTCCAGTTACTGGCTTCAGAAGGAAAACTGGACCTTGCCAGAATAGATGACCCTTGCACAAGGCAAGTCCAAACAGCTCTTTTAGAGTGTCTTGATCTCATGCTTAATGAATTGTGACAATTGTGTCTATCATCATCTTAATCCCCGACTGTCTAAGCAAAGCAGGATTCATAAAGTCATGTTCATGCACATCTTGGCAGAGCCTGAAGAGGGCTGCCTTTCCTGGGAAGCAGATGGGTATGGTCCCCTACCTTATTCAGTAGCACTGGTCTTTATTCGGGATTGGCATTTGCTTTCCTGCAGAAAAAGAAGGCAAGCAGAAACATTGAGCTTGTCAATGACTATTAAGCAGCAGTGCAGTGCTTCCTCCATACAGATGCTTAGTAAACCAGTAATAAGGAAAATGTCCACTCCAGCCATGATATTGCACTGCTTCTACATTGCAAGTAAATAAAAAAATGGTAATAATAAATGTCGATAAACATTACATTCTCAAATGCCCCCATCCATCAGTATTTAGAAAAATGATATACATAGGTACATATCCATATAATGAAAAACGTCTGCGTGGTCCATAACCATGATTAACCCCATAGGGGTACTCGGGGTTCCATCTGGAATCTGAGAGGCACGTTAAGAGTACGATCCCAGTAGTTGAAAACTCTACGCGTTTCGTGGCGTTTATGCCCTTATCAAATCTCCATCAGCCTATCTGTCATTCATCATGTGTTTCAATTAAAGTCCCAAACTTTCCTTGGTTGCTTTTTTGCAATTTTTTTATTTAGTCTATGAAGGGATGGAAGCTGCCTTACCAGGCCACTGTTTCATATAAAGTTCCAATTTGCTGCCCCCCCTCCCCCGTTCTCAATCAATTATTAGGGATGGAAACACATGATGATGATACTGCCTTATTCTTTTTCCACCTGTCTGCTATTTATGGGATCCATGTCCACTTTACCCCTCTATGGCTTCTATTATTACCACGATTTTTACAACTAATATTTTCCTTTGGGCATAACAGTTTTTTGCAAAAGATTTTTTACAACAATCCCCGCTCTTTGTTGTCTGCAGACCTCCACACTCGGCTTCTGTTGGTCTGGTGGTGGACTGCCGTGGGTTGTCGGGCCGCCCGGCGGTCACGTGGTGCGGGAGCTGCGACGCACACTGTGGTCCTCCCGCCTCTCCCACCATGCAGGGGGTGGGGCCTCCCCACTGTGCGTCGACGTCACGCCACCCCACAGGACGCGCGGCGCCTATCCGACGCTGCAACGCCAGCAGGGGTATCCATGCTCGTGGGCGCCATGGGGGGATTGTTTGCCGGCGACCGGGCGATGCCTCGCCCGGGGCCCCGGTACCTTCCCCCTTACTCCACGCCCACGTGCGTGACGTTGGGGGGGGGTTTGCCGGTGGCGGCGCCTATATCGGGCGCCTCCCTTGGTGGACACGGACACACAGATGGGTTTGCCTCCCACCTTTCACATTACCATACACGAATGTCCATACACTGTCAGGTAATCACTTCCATCTCACCCCTCATTTCCTAACACTCTCCACACGCTGTTTACTTCCCTCACCCCTCGTACCATTGAGCGCTCTGTGTTTCATCCTCTCCTTACACCACTGGTCCTGTCCTCCTCCTGTTCCCCCCCCCCCCCTCTCACCTATCAGGTTTTCTCATATGGCATTCACAATTTTCATTCCTCTCACTGCTTCCCTTTTTTTCTCACTCTGTCTCCACTCCTACCTCACACACATTAATCACTAGTTGCATTTCACCTTATACAGCCACCCCTCTCTGTGTCGTCCTGTGCCCCCTTGGGGGGGGCCATTGGTGTCGGCGGTCGCGGCTGTGGTTCTCCCCCCCCTCGGCTCCCGGCCACGATCCTTTTGGGGGGCTCGCTCGCCTCGGCGCCCACCGCCAGTTTACCTTCAGGGTGAGTTATGATCTGCACATTACAAACCTTGGGGGGAGGGGGTCTTGTACCCTGTCTCATATATATATATTTTATGTTTTTATGGCTGTTATATTGCTCAGAGATAAACATTTATTCCTTTATTACAGTTACATCACACTATTGCTCCTGACGAGTGGCATAAACGCCACGAAACGCGCAGAGCTTTCAACTACTGTGATCGTACTCTTAACGTGCCTCTCAGATTCCAGATGGAACCCCGAGTACCCCTATGGGGTTAATCGTGGTTATGGACCACGCAGATGTTTTTCATTATATGGATATGTACCTATGTATATCATTTTTCTAAATACTGATGGATGGGGGCATTTGAGAATGTAATGTTTATCGACATTTATTATTACCATTTTACTACTCCATTTACGATTCTTATGGTTTTTGTAGTAGTTTGCACAGTGTATGCAATTTGCTAGCACACCTGTCCACCAATATACATCTAACCTTTTGACTGCTAGCTATGATTGTACTACAGAGTATACCCTAACTAGCACACTTGTCTATTATCTATGACTTACCTTTTGACTGCTTGCTATGATTGTACTACAGTGTATACTTTCTAATAAACCTTATCAAATCTCCATCAGCCTATCTGTCATTCATCATGTGTTTCAATTAAAGTCCCAAACTTTCCTTGGTTGCTTTTTTATTTAGTCTATGAAGGGATTGAAGCTGCCTTACCAGGCCACTGCTTCATATAAAGTCCCAATTTGCTGCCCCCCCTCCCCCGTTCTCTACATTGCAAGTGATTTACACTCATATGCCACCCCAGAGACCAGCAGAGGGGCTCCCTGATATATGATGCATTTAGCATGTGAGCACAGGGACCGCATCCCAGTGGAACAGGATGGACAGCCCAAAGTTTATTCAGGCTAGGTAGGAGACATGTGCCAATTTCCTGGACCCAGTCCCTTCTCGGGTGTATGGGAACAACTCCTTTAGAGCGTATTTACATGTTTACTGAATGTGACAACCTGTTAGGTGTCGTCATCTGGTCTTTGCTTGCTTCAACCAACAGGATTCACACAGTTCTATTCCATCTGCATCTTCTCTTGGAAGTGTCTAGAAACCGTTGATTTGCCCATAGTGTGAGTGGAAACCACTTCTTTAGAGTGTATTGCTCACATGTTTAATGAATGTGACAACCTATTCGGTGTTGAGATCTTTGTCCTTGACTGCTTGAAGCAGCAGGATTCATAGTCACGTTCATTTGCAACTTCTCTTTGATGAGATTGAAGCTGATTGTTTGCCTGGGAAGCCCCCGAGACTGCATATTGCCAGAATAGGCAACCCCTCATTGGGCCAGTGGACACATTCCTTAGAGTGTATTGACCACAGGCTTAACACACGTCACAACCTGTTAGCTGTCATCATCTTTATCCTTGGTTGCTTGAACAAAGCAGTATTCTTGCAGTCATGTTCATCCTTAATCACTATAAGCAGCTGAATAGGATTGGCTTGCCTGGTAAAAAAGGCACGGAGACTGTTCTATGCGGGAACAGGTAACCCCTTCTCAGAGCGATTGGAAACACACCTCTAGAGTGTATAGACCATGTGCTTAAACAAATGTGACAGCCTGTTAAGTGTTGCCATCCTTATCCTTGTCTGCTTGAACTAACAGGCTTCATATATCACATTCATGTGTATCCTCTCTTGGAAGAGTCTGGAGAGAGTTGATTTTCCCACAGTGTGAGTGAAAGCAACCCCTTTAGGCTCCGTTTCCACTAGAGCAACTTGTCATGCGACTTTGAAAATCAAGTCACAATCCATTGATCTCAATGGCACCCGTTCCCATTTATGCAACCTTGAAAATCTGCGACTTTGAAAAGGTGCCTGCACCACTTTGATGCGACTTTGGAATCACACCAGCGGAAATGTAGCCCAAGATATATAGCTGTTGTCAAGAAACATACAGTGCTTTGCCTGCCAAGGCATGAGTGGCACAGGACCAGCTTAAGGCCGTGCTTGATGCCTGTCAACTGGAAGGACTAAGAGCCGGTTCACACTACAGCGATCCGACTTGCAGGGGGCAACTTCAGCGCGGCCTGCAAATTACTCCTGTAATAGAAGTCAATGCAAGTCGCCCGAAGTCGCCCCAAAAGTAGTACAGGAACCTTTTTCCAAGTCGGAGCGACCTGAGTCGCTCCTATTAGAACGGTTCCATTGCACTGCATGGAAGCGACTTGTCAGACGACTCAAGTCGCCTGACAAGTCGCAGCAGTGTGAAGTAAATGATAAAAAGGCTATAGTTAATTTCTCATACACCTGAAAGAAAACTTACTTGAAAGGTGCCCCTTACCTCCTTAGCAAGACCTGGCTACCAGGAAGAGTTGATGCTCATGGCTTAGCAATATAAGCAAATGGCTTTGCAGCCAGCTGGCAGAAAGACAAGGTAACCATACATAGTCTTACTGCACAAGGACCTCTTGACTTCACTTATATCTGATAAACAGGATACTAAGCAAGAGTCATTAGACAATTTAATATATCAAAAGTTACGCATCTACTTCAAATGATAGCCCTGCGGCTTGATAAAGCAGTTCAAAACAAAATTTTATGCAATTGGAATTAGCTGGTTTGGCAATAATCCTCTAAGGGGATAACCACAGCTAAAGGGTAGCTGATACAGTAGGTTCTCAGACCTGACATTAATAGCAGGTGCTTACTGAAACAAACTCAACTATGCCAGAAGCAGGACAAGTATAAAAAAAGCTTGTTCAAGACATAAAAAAGGCAGGATCACAATAATATTCAGCAAAGCTTACCTATAGCTAGTACAGATTTCTTTTTTTTTCCCCTTTCTTAAAAGTAGAGTGAGACTGGCCATACACTACACATCTTTCCAACCTCTCCCAGATCCACATTCCACCATGCAGTGCAAAGGTATGCCTAATTGCACACAAATTACATGGGTTATGTTTGATCTCACACTACATGGTTTTGGTAACCTAAAGGAAAGCCGAGCAAGAACTGTGAAGTGCAAGACCAGCCAACATGCAGCCAGCCAGGTGCCCACATTCCACCGCAAGCTGCTGTGAAACTCAGACATCCCAGCTGCCATATTGGGGTCTGTACAATCTAGAGAAACATCACTGAACAAAGGAAGATGCAATACAGACAAAGAGAGAGAAAAATACAATGTATATTTCCTCTCCATTTACAGAGAGAGAAACACAGTGATCAGTTAGTACGGGACCCGGGGCTCTCAGTAGGCTGTGCGGCGCTCTCCCAGCACAAAGACAGATACGCATATATGCAACCATACGGTAAAAGAAAATACAGTGCTACCTCAGATTGCGAGCAGCGCGGTTCACGAGCGTTTCACAATACAAGCAGTTTTTTAGAAAGATCCTGACTTGGTTTGCGAGCGCTGTCTCGCAAAATGAGCAGGATTAAGCCTCTGTGCATGCAATAGCGCATGTGGCCAGAGGTGCGGGAGCGCTGGTGAGGCTCGGAGTCCCTCGGAAACCATCAGAAATACCGAAAGTGTAAACAGTTCCCGAGCATTTCCGAATGTTTCTGAGCGTCTCCAAGCCTCAGCAGTGCCACCACACCTCTGGCCACATACGGTATTGCATACACCAGCGCCTCCGTACCTCTGGCCACATACAGTACTGCATTGACAAGCAGTGCTGTGGAACGAATTATCTGAGTTTCCATTGTTTCCTATGGGGAAACTTGCTTTGATATACGATTGATTTGGATTACAAGCATTCTCCTGGAACAGATTATGCTAGTAATTCAAGGATCCACTGTATATACACAGTATCTCACAAAAGTGAGTACACCCCTCACATTTTGTAAATATTTTATTATATCTTTTCATGTGACAACACTGAAGAAATGACACTTTGCTACAATGTAAAGTAGTGAGTGTACAGCTTGTATAACAGTGTAAATTTGCTGTCCCCTCAAAATACCTCAACACACAGCCATTAATGTCTAAACCTCTGGCAACAAAAGTGAGTACACCCCTAAGTGGAAATGTCCAAATTGGGCCCAATTAGCCATTTTTCCTCCCCGGTGTCATGTGATTGATTAGTGTCTCAGGTGTGAATGGGGATCAGTTATGTTAAATTTGGTGTTATTGCTCTCACTCTCTCATACTGGTCAATGGAAGTTCAACATGGCACCTCATGTTGCTCTACATAAAGATGGCCTAGGCTATAAGAAGATTGCCAAGACCCTGAAACTGATCTGCAGCAAAGATGGCAAAGACCATACAGCGTTTTAACAGGGCAGGTTCCCCTCAGAACAGGCCTCGCCATAGTCGACCAAAGAAGTTGAGTGCATGTGCCCAGCGTCAATAGATGTATGAGTGCTGCCAGCATTGCTGCAGAGTTTGAAGGGGTGGGGGGTCAGCCTGTCAGTGCTCAGACCATACGCCGCACACTGCAACAAATTGGTCTGCATGGCTGTTGTCCCAGAAGAAAGCCTCTTCAAAAGATGATGCAAAAGAAAACCCGCAAACAGTTTGCTGAAGACAAGCAGACTAAGAACATGGATTACTGGAACCATGTTCTGTGGTCTGATGAGACCAAGATAAACTTATTTTGTTCAATTGGTGTCAAGCGTGTGTGGCGGCAACCAGGTGAGGAGTACAAAGACAAGTGTGTCTTGCCTACAGTCAAGCATGGTGGTTAGAGTGTCATGGTCTGGGGCTGCCTGAGTGCTGCCGGCACTGGGCAGCTAGAGTTCATTGAGGGAACCATGAATGCCAACATATACTGTGACATACTGAAGCAGAGCATGATCCCCTCCCTTCAGAGTATTCCAACATGAAAAAGACCCCAAACACACCTCCAAGACAATCAAAGAAGCTAAGGGTAAAGGTGATGGACTGGCCAAGCATGTCTCCAGACCTAAACCCTATTGAGCATCTGTGGGGCATCCTCAAATGGAATGTGGAGGACTGCAAGGTTTCTGACATCCATCAGCTCCATGATGTCATCATGGAGGAGTGGAAGAGGACTCCAGTGGCAACCTGTGAAGCTCTGGTGAGCTCCATGCCCAAGAGGGTTAAGGCAGTGCTGGAAAATAATGGTGGCCACACAAAATATTGACACTTTGGGCCTAATTTGGACATTTTCACTTAGGGGTGTAGTCACTTTTGTTGCCAGTGGTTTAGACATTAATGGCTGTGTGTTGAGTTATTTTGAGGGGACAGCAAATTTACACTGTTATACAAGCTGTACACTCACTACTAAAATAATCCATACACATCCACTGGTTCATGGCCCAGTGATCTATGATTCATGAAATTGTTTCTTTCTCTGTTTTTCTGCCTTTTTATTTGTGTCGCTCTTTGTTTGTTTATAGTGCAAAAAATAAAAACCATAGAGGTGATCAAATACCACCAAAAGAAAGCTCTATTTGTAGGAAAAAAAGGACATACATTTTGTTTGGGTACAGCGTGGCACGACCATGCAATTGTCAGCTAAAATGGTTGTCAACCTGTGACAACCACTTTAACCTACAGGTAAAGCCTATAATAAGGTTTAACTGTAGGTGCCCTGCATATCTCCCAACCCTGCACAGTTTAGGAGATATACAGTGTACTAGCATTGCCAAAGTCAACGGCCTCCGTGCCGTTTCTTCACTGAGATCGTGCCGTGACTGGCGGCTCCCACGCGCATGCGCGGGAGTGATGTCACGTGACTCCAGCCAGTCACAGAGCCGGAGATTGCAGCCCCGGAAGGAAAAGGGGCTGAAGATGGACGCTGCCTGCACAGGGGGCAAAAAATGGCCTGGTACGGAAGGGGGTAAATCCTTCCGGGGCTGAAGTGGTTAAAGCCAAATTGGGATAGCAAAAACATATTCAGCACATCTCTACGTTCACATTTCCAATGTCCTGTCTCAAAAATGTGTAGAAGAATGCATGTTGATCTGCCAGGAATCCAGCCAGCTCCTGCCTGCGTGTATTAAATGCTGAACATTATTATGTTTTTATGTCATTCTTTTGCACAGTGCTGCCTCTGTTGCACTGAAGTTCTAAGAAGTGTTGTCAGCCCTGCCTGGTTATCTAATGTGGAACTACAGAACATCTCCCCCTTATGGTATGGCGATGAGGAGAAGGAAATGTGTTCTGTTCTTGAAATTTGGAGGGAGATAACGCTGCTTCTCCATAGATACAGTACCCAGTACATTGAGCGCTGTCACCCTAGGACAGGAATTGTCCTACTGGCAGGATCACAGTGTGGAGACGTGCAGCATGGTGCGGCAGCAGTAAACACACGGAGTCCGGTTGCAGAGAACAGAACTTGTATTAATGTAGAATCCAGTAATTCACAACAAACCCAGTGGAAAACTCACGGCATGTAACAGCAATGTGTAGCAGAGCAGGTCTCAGCTGTACTGACAATGTGTGTCTTGAGGGGCCGAATGCCTCCTGGCTAATCCAAACCCAATTGTGGAGATTTCCAGTAGGATGGCATGTCCCTATCCTTTCGCTGATCATCTGTAACCTCTCTCTGCCACTAATCACTGTCCCTGTCAGATGGGTACCCTGCCCCTATACCACCCACTCGTGAAGTGCATGCCAAACCTTGGAACCACGGAATTAAATAGGCTCTGCCTGACACAAGATGGCTGTTAGAGTCACATGGGGCTGCAGCATCCAATCGGATAATTTCCATAGTGAGCCTGGACATAGGGTTGCCATCTGTCCGGAATTCACCCAGACAGTTCGGGTTTTGAATCATGTGTCCAGGTTTTAGGTGGGCTGAAACCCAGACACATTATTCAGACCAGGCTGTGGCTCCCCAAGTAACCAAGATCATACACAAATCTGTTGCCATCCAGGAGCTGGGGTCGGCTGTCTAGGGGCAGGTTCAGCATCACTGGGGGGGGGGGCAGGGCAATGATGTAGGCAAGATCAATTTGGCCACACCCACTGTTTGATACGGCACGCTATGCGTACCGCATTACTACTCTTCTTGGGGAACCCAAAGGTGTCCCAAGCCACTAAAGTGTTAGAGTTTGGTTTGAAGAAAAGGTGGCAACCCTACCTGGAAACCATAGAGGAACAATGTTCTTCTTGACTTCCTCTGCTCCTGCAATGCAGCAGGGGGAGAGGAACTACAGAACATCTCCACCTTATGTTATGGCATGTTCCTCTTGACTTCCTCTCCAAACTCACATTGGACCTGAACCCAAAGCTCATCATAGTAATAAATAACAATTCTCTTCCACTATGGCCTGGCTTACCTGGACCAAGTTGGTAGCTGAAAAGTACTCTTGTTCAAAGAATCAATGTATTTTAGTCAGAAGTCAAGAAGAAGCAATTACCTTTACCATTTTCAGAGGATTTCGGCCATAGCAACCTGCATATTTCTCTTTACAAAAAAAAAAAAGTTTGCCTCCTGTTTTGCTTCACTCTTTTATATTTTATTCCTGTATTCATTCATTCTGCAATATAACCACAAGAGGGCGCTGGTGAACTGCAGCCCAGGATTTTCTTCTGCCTATAATTCAAACAATGTAACATCATTTTCTCCTCCCTGGATTCCTAGAAAATGATCTGATTCTATCTGCATGAAGCGTTTAACATTGATTTCACTGGTGATCGTTCTACATTCACAGAAAACGTTATGCTCTGGAAAGACTCGGCTTTGTGATTTTTCTGATACAATCATTGCTGCTGACAATTGCTGATGCCAATAACTTTTTACAATGAACTGCACTTAAAGCGGAATTAAACTTGAAGTTATGAAAAACTGCTGACAAGCTGGGCTTTTATAACAGAAGAGACACTGATGGTCCCTTCTGTCATAGAGGCTTCTTCCTGCCTGTCCGAGGTAATGCCACGCATGCGCAGCTCATAGTACATTTATGGCATTGCTCTGTGTTATGATAAGGTGACTCCTGTGCCCATGTGTGGAAGTGATGTCATTGTGATCTGGCCTTTCAAGTGGCTAAACAGAGCAAACCCAGGATAAAGACCGGGCAAAGATTGAAATGCCCAAGTGCTGATGGCACAGCGCTGGAGGGCTTCATTTGACACTTATGTCTGCCATGTTGTGGTACATACCAGCACTTTATGGTATCAAGTACCATTGACATTCCACAGAAAAATGTTGGTGGTCCCCGGGGGTTCTGCCAAAAATCAACATTGTGGCGGATTTATATGACCCAATGTTTCCAGTGTTGCTCTCAATGTGCGCTGACAGTCAATACTGTGAGCACGCATTGATACCCGATGCATGCTCTGTAGTTCTGGCTCCGGTGAACTCAGAGGGAGATGCTAAGAGTAGTGCAGAGAGTGGGAGGGGAAGAAGGAGGGGACTGCTAATGACAGCAGTGATCCTAGACTGTGGGAGAGAGCATGGAGCCTGAGCACATGGCTGGATAAGGAGGTGCGACCCAATGATGAGTCTTTGTAACCAGCAGTGTGATGCAGAGTGGGGGGGGGGAGGGGAGAGGTCAGAGAGTAAAAGCATTGGGTGTATAAGGTAGCAGTGTAATTCAGGGGGAGGGGGCAGAGAGCCGGAGCAATGCGTGTATAAGGCACAGGGCCAGATTAAGAGCATCATAGGCCTAGTGCTGAGAATTTTAGTGGGCCTTTTTTGAGCGAAATGAATAAAATGAAAATGCAAACAATTTTTTTTAAAACAAGTTAAATATGCTACAAACAAAATGCTAAATATATTCCTGATAGCTCTAAGCGGCGCTAAAGGTATACATTTGAAGTGTATAATCCAGATAGTATAGAACATTAAGTCCACATAGAAAAAATAATAGTAAAATAATAAGCAAAGTTCAGAGTCCAAATATAGGAATAGAAGGTGCTCGTGAGGAAATAAACCACTTCAACAGGACCCACATCCACTTCACAGCAGAGTTAAAGTATGTCTCAGATGGTTAACTGTTATCCCTCTTCAATTTCACCAAGTGTTGTCATGCAGGTGTGCAGATAATCAAGGTGGACCCTTACCAGATTGTGTGGCTAGGCATTCATCATGCTCTAGCTAAACCGCTTGTTGTGCTAATTTGCACTGAGTCCTCAGACTGCTTCTCTTGGGATTTCAGAATAGTCGCATATCATAGAGGGAGTAAAAAGAACTCGCATAGCATGAATCTCGATAGTCCTTATATAAATCGTAAAACAAACATCGTATAAATTGAACAAAATTTTTTTTAAC
>BLSH010319047.1:162195-184794 GCA_018402905.1 Glandirana rugosa | reverse complement strand
TCTGTCGGCGGAGAATATCCGAACCTTTCTCCAACAGGACTTCCCCAGTCTCCCCCGCCTCGACTAGGTATCATCCGACTGTACTCCAGGTCCCTTTTGTTAAAATGTTCGTTAATCTTGTTCATGCCTATTAAAATACGGGTGACCTCTCACTCCACCACTTCTAATTTACAGGCCCTACACATCCTAGTAAATATTATAGACTCCTACCGAGTTCACCTGTAGAGAGTCATTATAATGTAAAGTTCGACATTATCAATTGGTGGAGTTATGACCCGTGAAAGTGGGGGAAGGAAGGGTCTGGTTAAAAATCGAAAGTCACAGTGTAGCATGACTGAGTAATTGTCATTCAAAATGCAAGAGCACTGAAAGCTAAAAATTGGTCTGGGAAGGAAGGGGGTGAAAGTGCCCAGTATTGAGGTGGTTAACTATTACAGCTTGAAATGTAATATTACTGAGAGATGTCCACTTGAGCCATCCTCAGATATTATAAATGATCCTACACATCCCGGACATTTAATCTTCACCACCTCACTCTCCAGTGGGCATAAAATTATCCGTACTTGTTCTAATTGCTTGTAAAATTGTTTTCCCTGGACCTCATGTCAGCCTACTATGGATCAGCTCCGCCCCCTCTGACCCCTTCAGGACAACCTCTTTCCAAGCCTATAAGAGGCGGCTGTCTGCCTATATGCAGTGTTCTTTTTTCGTCCTCGCTCCGGACACCTCTTAAGAGAAATATATATTCTTACACACACACAAGAAGAAGCACGGTAGGAGACTTACTGCAAAACCTTGTAATGTCCATGCGATCCTGCTCAGGTTCATAAACTCCTGAGTTCAGAAGACCCCCTGTCTGGGCTGTAAATCTTCCCTTGTCAGGTACCCTTGGTGCTGGGTCTCAGTGAAGCAGTATGAATGACTGTATGTGTACACCGGCCTCTAGAGAGCAGTTAAACACTGCTGGGTGGGCTGAGTGGCAAATTGGTGGGACAGCAGGCAGGCAGAGTCTTACTTCAGCAGTATAAAGGACTGCATGTGTACACCAGCCTCTAGAAAGCAGTTAAACACTGCTGGTTGAGCTGTGCGGTGAATTGGTAAGACAGCAAGAACAGAGTCTCGGTTCAGCAGTATAAAGGACTGCATGTACACACCGGCCTCGAGAGAGCAGTTAAATACTGCTGGTTGAGCTGTGTGGCAAATTGGTGAGACAGCAAGCAGACAGAGTCTCAGTTCAGCAGTATAAAGGACTGCATGTGTACACCGGCCTCTAGAAAGCAGTTAAACGCTGCTGGTTTGGGCTGTGTGGCAAATGGGTGAAACAGCCAGCAGGCAGGCTGAGGCTTGTAGTCCCACAGGAACACTCAGGAGGTTGCTGAGAGTGGCCACTTCCTGGTATGATAGGAACGACCTCTCCCATGCTCCGGTTCCTGCTTCCCTGCTGTAATTACAACCCCTGTGGCCCCAGCTTGTCTCAAAATCACTGCCTCTGTGCTGAGTGATGTGGGATCTCAACAGGGCTGCTGCCTTGAGTTGCTGGATAGATCTCTGGCTGTCTATGTGTTTCCAGGTATCCTGGGTCCTCCTGCCTGCCTCTATAGCACTGAAGAATGCATGGAAAGGTTTTTCTATTTTTAAAGTTTTTTTTTGTGTTTTTAAAAGAGTGCATTCTTCTTCTCTACACAGAGAGAAGACCCGGATGCGGGATAAACGCCCACAGGGAAGTACCAAGGAGCTGCATCACCCGCAAAGAAAGAAGTGCTCAGTGTGTGATAAGTCGGGTCAGAGGAGTGGTCGGCGGCGGGTTAAAATCCATGTGGAACGCCACTCCAGAACACCCTCACTGGTGCCTCATTGCATTGCCTTGAGCCCAGGCCAATGGCTGTTGCAACACCAGAAAGCGACCACTAAGCGCTAGCATGTGCATAAGCAAAGACGCAGATCCTCTTCATCTTCTGGAAGGGCCTCGGCCCGGGATGAGGAGAAGGCCTGCTGGGCGCGCAGGCAAACACCCTGCCGGGGAGTTGTGTATACTTCTCTTGTTTGAAGGAGGCCGCATGTGATAATGCAGCAGATGCACGCCAGGTGAAGCACTATATTAAGGCGGGGTCAAAGGCGGTTTGAAGACTGTATCTAAGAGATCTTAGACGGCACTCTTCCGCTTCAGAATCAGAGCCAGAGGCAACATATCACTACAGTTCAGAGGAACATTCAGATGATTCCTTCTTTGGGCCTGATTTGCACCCGTGCGTTTTTGGTGCATTTTGCGGATCTGCACTACAGTCTATTTGGCGTTGTTTCCTATGGAACACGTTTGTGGTGTTCCATAGGAACTCCAAAGCTCTCCAAAAGCGCCTGAAAAGCTCTTCAAAAGTGCTTAGTATTTTACGCAGCAAAAATATTATCCGGACTTGAAGAGATCACTCCTGTCCTTCCCATTCATTTTTTTGAAATACAGGAAACAATGGAAGATGAATGGGCAAAGCCCGATAAAGGATTGAACGTCCACAACAGGGTCTCAAAGTTGTACCCTATTCGCTCTAGGGATGCTAAGCTTTGGGATGCCACGCCTAAGGTGGATGCCTCATTACAGAGACTAGCTTGGCACATCACCTTGCCTCTAGATGACTTAGTATCCTTCAAGATCCAATGGATCGTAGGATAGACACAGATCTCAAAAGAATGTACACGGTAGCAGGAGCGGCCTGCAGGCCGGCTATAGCACTTACCTAAGTGATGGCAGCCTTAAAGGTGTGCATTGCGGAGTTGGAGGCTGGTTCTTTGGGATAAATGATGGGAGACGAAGGTTCCCCCCTTTTATAGTCCATTAAGATCATGGTGTATTTTCTAGCACAAGTACCCGTGGACCAGGTCAGGATGACAGTGAAATTGAATGGCTCATTCTGTGACGGCACGCAGAGCCCTATGGCTGAAGCATTGGTCAGCGCATAGTGCTTCCGAGCACAGCCTTTGCTCAGTTCCTTTCGATGGAATATTTGTTGGCAAGACCTTGGAGTCAGAGGTTCAACAAGTGCCTGGAGGGAACTCAGGGCTTAATTCGCAGGAAAGGAAAAGATTTCCTCAGCCGTTAGTCCCTTCTGAGAGGTCTAAGAAAGGTTTCGGGGAAGCTTCCGCGTACCAACCGGGGCAGCCGTTCTTTGGGCAGTGGAAGGGACAGGGTCCAGCCTTCCCAAAGCAGCCAAAGCCAAGGCGAACAAGCCAGCGAAAGCTTCAGACAAGCTCTTCTGAAGGGATTCCCGTCCAGACTTCCCAAGTGGGAGCAGACTGTCTTACTTTGGAGAGGACTGGGCGGAAGAAGTTTAAGATGCCTGGGTCTTGGACATCATTCAATGAGGATATCTCCTAGAATTCAAAGAAAGACCTCCCTAGTCTCATTCTGTGGAGACCCGGATTCCTACTTGTCCAGAGAAAAGGGCATTGTTTATTAATGTATGTAAAGAATTTATTGGCATCTCAAGCAATTTTGCCAGTTCTGGAGCACGAGAAGGGAGAGGGATTCTATTTTCTTCTGTTCTTGGTAACAAAATCCTCAGGAGGATTCAGGCTGGTCCTGGACTTAAAAGCCCCGAATACCTTCATGAAAGTCCCATCATTCAGAATGGAGTCCTTGCAAACCATCATTGTCCATTGTGAAGAAGGGAGATTTGCTAGCGTCAATAGGCCTAGCGGATGCGTACCTACATGTGCCCATAAGTGCATCACACCATCGCTTCCATTTCCAATTTCGTGGTCTGCCATTTGGGCTGTGCACAGCTCCAAGAACATTTTCAGAAGTTTTGGCAGTGGTCATCGCTATCTTAAGAATCAGAGGCATTCAAATTTTTCATTATCTGGGCGACATTCGCCTTCGGGCCGCATCAAAGTCCCTCCTTCAACAGCACATGCTGATAACCTGCAGCACGATCAGACCATTCGGTTGGTTAATCAACCATCACAAGAGTCTGTTGCAAACAGCTCAAGTCCTAGAGTATCTAGGAATGCAATTCGACACTACCCAAGCTCGTGTATTTCTGCCTCTTAGGAAGATTGTGGAAATTCAGCCCAAATCAGGAATAGTAATGACCAGGCAATTTCTGATGGCCAAGAAGTGTATGCAGTACCTGGGCCTGTTGTTTTCCACGATCCAGGTAGTACCCTGGGCCAGATGACGGAAGGGGAGATTTCAATACAATTTTCTCCATCAATGGGATCGCCACTCATTAGCCCAGAAGATCTACCATTCAGTACCAATAAAACGGTCTCTGAGGTGGTGGAAGATATCTCAGAATCTATACCGCGGGGTGCCTCTCGAACCTCCAGTTCCAGTAGTGCTGACTACAAATGCCAGCCTAGTAGACTGGGGAGCTAATTCCTTAGGCCAACAAGTACAGGGCAAATGAGAAGCATCTCTATCTCAGCATTCAAACCTGTTAGAATTAGAGGCCGTTTGGCATGCTCAAGTAGCCTTCCAATCGATTTTGCAAAAGGGGCAGTCAAAGTCCTTTCCAACGACAAACCATGGTAGCCTACATGGCCCGGCAAGGGAGCACCAGGAGCCTCCCACTACTCAGAGTGGCATGCCAGATTTTTCCCTAAACAACAGCATACCTTCTGGGTCCACAAAACAAGCTGGTGGATCAACTGAGTCGGAGATCCTTGGATTTGAACGAACAGGGCTTAAGTTCCAGATACCTGTTCAAAATCTTCAAGGTCTGGGGGACTTTGGTCATAGATTGGGTGGCATTGGAGGAAAACTCTCAGATTACGTGTTACTTCTCCCGAAGGTGGCACCCGCAGGCTCTAGGCCAGGATGCTCCATCCATTCCATGAGACTTTCCCCTAGTTTGTGTTTCCTCCTCTCTCGCTAATCCTCAGAGTTTTAATGAAGAACAGGCTCTTCTGGCCCAGAAGAACATGATGTTCACTAGCATAGAATATGGATATGTGTCAGCCAATTCCTCTGCCTCCTCACAAACATTTTCTGCTGCAGGACAAGCAGTTTAACCCGAAGCCGGGAAAAGTTCATGGCCTGGAGGTTGGGAGGAGATCGATAGAGCTTTTAGTCGAAAGAAAACTACCGATAATACTTTATTATAGGATATATAAGGCCTTTTTGTCACTTCTCAGCAGGAAAGAGCTGGGATCTGAGGTCACCCTTAGTCTCTAACATATTGGAATTTATCCAGGAAGGTCTGGGCAAGGGTTTTAGCGTTTAGCTCTTCAAAGGTTCGAGTCTGCCCTGTAAGCTACGGTGAACAAAGATGGGCCTTGGATCCTCTAGTGATGCGTTTCTGAAAAGCAGCAATAAAGATCAGGTCTCCAATAAATCCTTTTCCGAAGTGGGACCTGCCTTTAGTTCTGAAAGCCTTATTAGCACCTCCATTTGGTCCGGTGTCATCATGCTCTTTGTCTCAGTGCAATTTTTTGATGGCAATTGCATCAGCCAGATGGGTGTCTGAACGGTGTGCTTTCTCAACCAGGGAGCCGTATTGCTAAAAAATAATTGATATCGGTTTATGATTCTAGTTATTGGTGTCTTTCCCTCCCCTTATGTGGTTGATTGCTTTCTACGTCCCATAGTAGGCCGACATGAGGAGGTCCAGGAATAAGGAAAATAGTTTTCATACTTGCCGTAAATTTCCTTTCCTGGATCCTCCTCATGTCAGCCGAGGAATTCCCACCCAAAGTCCGTTGCGAGGTGGGTAAACTGAACACTGCATATGGGCAGACAGCCGCCTCTTATAGGCTTGGAAAGAGGTTGTCCTGAAGGGGTCAGAGGGGGCGCAGCTGACCCATAGTAGGCTGACATGAGGAGGATCCAGGAAAGGAAAATGACGTTAAGTATGAAAACAATTTTCCTTAATTTCCCCAAGATACAATGTTAAATCAAGTTGATTGTAATCAGAATGGTTGGTTGGTTTTATCACAGACATGACTATATAAGTGCAATTATTGCTGGATTTTAACTTACATTATGGTTTTGGATTCACTTATTTATTTTTTGTCATGACTGTTATGCTGCATTGTGTTTTGTTGGGTCTGTAATAATGCATTGACAAATAACGCATCTTATCTTTGTAATCCTATCTAATAGAACTGTTCAGGTTTTGAAGAGGTGTGCAAAAGGGAACTAAATAGGCCTTCACTGCAATATGGTACAGCATGGCCTTGTAGAAAGTATATACCAGTTGTTCAGTTTTTGTCCTGCCCCACTTACATGTATTTTTTTCTCTGTTTTATTGAACTGCATTAGATTTTATTGTTCAGTGCTGACATTTAGTGGAGGCTTTGGACCACTAAAACCTGTTGACTATGTGATTTTGGTTTCTCCCTCTGTCCTCCCCTCTTGTTTAGCCTGTGGTCACACTAGGGTTGTCAGCCTTTCTTCAAATCAAACCCGAACACTTTAGCAGCCAGGGACACCTTTGGGTGTCCCAAGGAGAGTAGTAATGCAGCACGCATAGCGTGCTGCATTGAATAGTGGGTGAGGCCAAATTGCTCTTGCTGGCATCATCACCTTGCCTCTCCAATGATGCCAAACCTACCTCTGCTCCTGGAGCAACATATTTGTGTGTGACTATCTTGGTCACTTGGGAGCTACAGCCTTGTCTGAATAATGTGTCCGGGTTTCAGACCGCCTGAAACCCAGACACATGATTCAGAACCCGGACTGTCTGGGTGAATCCCGGACAGGTGGCAACCCTAGGTCACACTGGGTATGATTTAAAGTGGTGCGATTTCAAGCCTGACTTCAACCACAATTTGATACTACTTCAGCACTACTTCTGTGAGATTTGTAATGATTTGATGGGCTATCTATTGTCACAGAGAGGAACAATAATGATCAGGCTGTGCAGGGATCTGATTTTGAAGCCATGTTTTGAACAAAAGTTTAACTAGCAAAGGGTTAATATTTAACTTCTTTCAGGCTCAAGTAGTGCTGATATAGACACAGGTAGGATTTGCAGCATGATTTACATTATAGTCTATGCCAGTAAAATTGTGCTGAAGTCCTGAAAATGTAATACGTGAACTACTTCTCAAATCGTACCTATTAAGATGCTGCCATAGAAACACATTAGATGTTACTTCAGGTACGATTTGTAAATTGAATGGCGTATCTGAAGGGGGCTTAGTGCTACTTGGTTTAGCCTTAGCCCATTTCTTTGACTTCATTCAGTCAGTGTTAGCATTTTGTAGGACCAGGGCTTAGGAAAGACATGACTAGGGCTTTAAAGACACCCTAATGTTAATTTAGGTCTCCAAGCATGCTGTGTCCTTTCAAATTCTAACTTGAGTAAATTTGTCCAGCCTGATTACTAAATGAATAAAATATATGTAATACCACGGAATATACTGTATAACATTTATTTAAAAAAAGCTGTAATCTCAGCTAACTTCTATATTTTAATGTCACATCTCAAATATCTATAGATCTATAGTATCACCCCACTTATATGTTCGATGTTACACCCTCAGAAAAGTTGAAGCCCTGAGGCTGATGAAACACAGGAGGGAGGTTCCCTGAGTGATGGCATAGGGGCAGGTAGGAAAAGTCTTGGCACCTGAGTGAAGATGCCAGGACCAAGGAGACTCAGCGTGCAAGGGCTGGAAGCTAAAGCCCTGGCAGTGGTATAGTAATGGTGGGGCGAAGGAAATGTAACATTTGGTACAGCATACTTGTGCCAATAGGCAGCAGATGCAAACAAGATAACCTCTCTTTGAATACTCACTAGCCTTACGTTTTCTTCCGTATCCTCAGTACAAACACAGTTATGCAAAAGCGTATTTACACATTCTGACAGTACTCTAAGCCAGGTTAGGATCAATATAACAAGATGTTCTGAGGAATGCTGCCAACGTTTGTGTGCCTACAGGTTCTGTGGAAACTGAGTGTTCTTGCTGAGTGGGTGCCCACCGAAAATGGGGTGCTGTTTCTGACACCCTGTCTTTACCACCTGATTATTAATGCTACTCTATACCTGTGACAAACCCAGCCAGGACAGGGGCTTTTGGAGGGGACTGCAGGGTGGCCTCTTGCCTACTGACTATGGGCCCTGGCTTATAAGGGAACACTGCTCTTTTGGAGGTGTGTGCCTGGGGGACCCTTAGAGTGGTCTTGCTTTGGATTCAAGTCCATATCTCCCCAAAACACACAGACTCTGGGAACTGGAGGTTCCATATTCATGTTTGGGGCCTACATGCTTCAAACCAGAAATGACTGTAAATGTTGATATAATCAGCTCAAACCATGGGGGTCGTCTGCCATAATGTGTTTATTGTAAGTAGGTCTCTCCCATAGTGTGCCTCCCATTGTTAATTGGATCCGCTATTGTTTCTGTCTGTCTTCTCATCTATGTGTTTATACTTGTAATAATGTGTTTTGTACAGTACTTTGTACTCAGAGTTGTAGGTTCTGAATGGTCTGGTCACCTAGGCTAGTTTAAGGGCCTAGTGAATTAGCTCATGTTAATGATATCACTGTCAACTATTAGTTGCTAGGTATGGATTAGCATACAGTATAGGATATGCTGGTTGTTCCTTAATTACTGATTGAATTATTTGTTGAAAAGTTTGAATGTACCTGTGTCTCATGTTACTGTATGTACAGTTTACCTCGCCCTGTGTCATTATGCAAAGAAGGGGGGATTGTCCCAGAGTGTATATCTCTTGTGTTCCAACAAACAACCTCATGTTTTTCACCACCCTATGCTGTGTCCCAACTAGTGACTGGGTGGGCAATGGGACCTGGTATTGTGCTGTTACAGGACAAGGGAAGCTTATACGATGGACATACTTCTCTTGAGTACTGGGGTCTGTCACAATACCCCATCAGCTTTTTCTCTTTATCGTGGAAGTAATGATCAAATAGCATCCATTTTAAAACTATATACTGAACAACATTTTTGCAGAGGGGTTATTAGTTACTTTGGACCATCACACCCTTACGTGACTGTTTATCCGGTTTCCCTCCCAGGACCTATGTCTTAAGTCTTACATAACTTGCACTGATGAATTCTAGCAAGCCTGAAACATCAATACAAAAGCTGGATAAACTGCTCTACATTTTACGTTGAATCTGTGTAGCACACTAGTGCTTTTGGGTGTAAAGGTAAACTCAAGGACACAGATGATGGTTTTGTGAGACTTCACCTGCTTTCCAAAAAAGATAATGATAATCTGTTATTTTAGGATTTGCAGAGGAAGTTATGAGATGACTTATGTGAAAGAAGCCACAGTTTACAGTTTCTAGCCTTAATGAGAGCTAACAAATCCAAAAAGGTACACTATGAGGCTGATTTACTAAAACTGGAGAGTGCAAAATCTGGTGCAGCTGTACATGGTAGCTTATTGGCTTCTAACTTCAGCTTTTTCAATAAACCACTTGCCCACTAGACACTTTTACCCCCCTTCCTGCCCAGGCCAATTTTCAGCTTTCAGCGCTGTCACACTTTGAATGACAATTGCGCAACACTGTACACAAACGAAAATGTCATCATTTTTTTCACACAAACAAAGCTTTCTTTTGGTGGTATTTAATCACTACTGGGTTTTTTTTTCATTTTTTACTAAATAAAGGGAAAAAGACAGAACATTTAGAAAAAAAAAACTTTTTCATAGTTTGTTATAAAATTTAGTAAAAAGGTAATTTTTCTCTATCACTGATGTGCGCTGATGAGGCTGCACTGATGGGCACTGATAGGCTGCATTGATGGGAAATGATGAGGCGGCACTGGGGGGCATTGGTGGGCACTGATAGGCTGCACTGATGAACACTGATAAGGCAGCACTGGTGGGCACTGATGAGGAGGCACTGATGAGGCTGCACTGATAGGCAGCACTCATGGGCACTGATAGGTGGCACTGATGGGCACTGATAGGCGGCGCTGATGGGTGCTGACAAGTGGCACTGACAGGTGGCACTGATGGGCACTGATTGGCAGCACTGGTGGGCAAAGTTTGGCAGCACTGGTGGGATTGCACTGATAACAGTGCCCTGATTATGAGTGTAAATGTCCCTTTTAGAGAAGCCTGTTATCAGCTCCCTTCTCCATTCCTCATGCTGTCAGCATGAGGAAAGGAGTGCCAATAATCGGCATCTGTTTACCTTCATAATCAGCTGTGATTGAACACAGCTGAACACGTGATAAAGAGCCGCTGATTGGCTCATTACCTCAGTCTGTGATCAGCAGTGTCTGGAGGATAATATGATCACAGAATGTGCTGCCTGCGCCCAGCAGTGGGCGGGATCATATGACGGTGTCCCAGAACTAGACGACCTCACTGAAGCCATCATTTGGCTATAGTGCAATCGAGAAGTGGTTAAACTTTGTAAAAAAAAACTGGAAGCTGATTGGTTTCTTTGCAGAGCTGCACCAGATTTTAAACTTTCCAGTTTTAGTAAATACACTCCTATATGGCCAGAAGTATATGGACAAAGCTCCACAGTGGTGAATGAAACTTGAAGCAAAAAAATGTAAAAAATGACAAATATGGATGATATGGCTGTGCGCGCAGGGCCATGATAAAGTAAAAAAAAAAAAAATGAAGATTCCCCTGCTGAAGCAGCCTACCTTGACCTTTTTAACATTGAGGAACACTTGATAAAACGTTCAAGCCCCAGAGAACCCCTGCCAATGATTATATCACAGCTCATGGTACAATATTAAAGCGGTAGTAAACCCATGCATTTAACAGGTTCAATTTCAGTCACATTTCCGGCATGTGCCGGAAATGTAACACTCTCATTGGTTGTGCTCTAATCCAAACTGTCAAACCATCCAATGGCTGGTGTCATAGCTGATCACATGTGCAGCATCATGGCAGTTGTAGATTAAACAGAGGCCAAGATGGTAGCTTCCTTGGCTGAAAATGATCAGAGGGTTTACTACCACTTTAAAGCAGAACTTCTGTCACTTTTTCAACTTTCCATCTATTAAATCCTCTGCCCTTGTTGTTTTAACTTTGGATAGTAAAACATTTTTTTTCAAGTAAATACCTTATACAGCCCACTTCCTCTTTCTTGGCTGGTCATTAGCCTCAGCATATGACATCATGCACAGCTCTCACGCTCTAACTCTGGTGAGAGTTTGCCAGGAAGGGGGGGGGGGGAGTCATAAGAGTGCCAATGAGAGCTGCAGATGTGCCTCTGTGTTTCTGTGTAAATCCAGGAAGTGAACAGGCAGCAGCTTCAGCTGCCCATACTTAAAATGATTGCAGCCAGACTCAGTGGAGGGAGATTTCTGCAGCATATTTGGCAAGTACAGAATCACAGTACATATAAAATATAATGCAAAGTGGTTGGAGGGAAGCTTCAGAATTGTAAATATGTTTTTATTACAAATGATGTGAGCAGACTGCAGTTCCTCTTTAAGGTGGTTGTCAATATGAAGAATGCTCCTTACATTAGTCATCAGTGGGAGGAATATTCCTTACGTTTGTGGTCAATAGAAGAATGTCCCTTAAATGGTGGTCAATGGGAAGACAGCACCTTACATTGGTGGTGAATATGAATCATGTCCCTTACATTGGTGATCAGTGGGAAGGCTGTTGTGAGTTGAAAAGAATGCCCCTTACATTGGTGGTCAGTGGGAAGAATGTCCCTTACATTGGTGGTTAGTGGTAAGAATGCCCCTTACATTGGTGGTCAGTGGGAAGAATGCCCCTTACATTAGTGATCGGTGGGAAGAATGCCCCTTACATTAGTGATCGGTGGGAAGAATGTCCCTTACATTGGTGATCAGAGGGAAGAATGTCCCTTACATTGGTGGTCAGAGGGAAGAATGCTCCTTACATTACTGGTCAGTAGGAAGAATGCTCCTTACATTGGTGGTCAGTGGTAAGAATGCTCCTTACATTGGTAATCAATGGGAAGACAGCACCTTACATTGGTGGTGAATATGAATCATGTTCCTTACATTGATGATCAGTGGGAAGGCTGTTGTGAGTTGAAAAGAATGGCCCTTACATTGGTGGTCAGTGGGAAGAATGCCCCTTACATTGGTGGTCAGTGGGAAGAATGCCCCTTACATTGGTGATCAGTGGGAAGAATGCCCCTTACATTGGTGGTCAGAGGGAAGAATGCTCCTTACATTGGTGATCAGTGGGAAGAATGCCCCTTACATTGGTGGTCAGTGGGAAGAATGCCTCTTACATTGGTGATCAGTGGGAAGAATTCTCCATACATTGGCGACCAGTGGGAAGAATGCTCCTTACATTGGTGGTCAGTGGGAAGAATGCCCCTTACATTGGTGATCAGTGGGAAGAATGCTCCTTACATTGGTGATCGGTGGGAAGAATGCTCCTTACATTGGTGGTCAGTGGGAAGAATGCCCCTTACATTGGTGATCAGTGGGAAGAATGCTCCTTACATTGGTGATCAGAGGGAAGAATGTCCCTTACATTGGTGATCAGAGGGAAGAATGCTCCTTACATTGGTGATCAGAGGGAAGAATGTCCCTTACATTGGTGGTCATTCTTCCCCTTATACTGGTGGTCAGAATGATTTTTATATTGGTGGCCAGGGGGAAGAATGCCCCTTACATTGATGGTCATTGAAAAGAAGGTCCCTTATATTAGTAGTTAGTGGGAAGAATCCCTCTTACAGATAGCTCAAAATAAAATAATTGGTGTCAGTTGTAATTTGCCATAGAGAGAGGCAGAAAGTGCTCATTGCTCAAGGAACGCCTGGCAACCTCTGGAGGAACCCAAGGACTCCATGGAAACCTGATTGAGAGACTGCCCTGGAGGATGCACCACACATTTCAGGTTAAGGGGGGGAGAGGAGTAGTTAGGGTTTGGAGGATGGGTAATGCCCCCAAGTTTCATTTTGCCATATGGGTATAGCACAAAACATGGTCCAGAAGGTACACAATGCATTTAATGCCCATGGTTTTGGAATGGGATGTCCAACAAACTAATATAGGAGCAATGGTCAGATGTCCACAAGCTTCTGGCCGTATAGTTTATATGCAAGTTAGAGAAATGTGAGTGGGCTGCTGAAGGCATGTTGGCCACAGGGAAGTGCAGAATGATTTGCATGGCATTTCTCTATATCTTAAAAGACTTTGTTTCATGGGTTTGTGATGAGAGAGACAGTAGTAATAGAAAATCTTCTGTTTCAAAGGGGAAAGGAGGTGCTGTATAGAAAATTGTAAAGATCTATGGAAGAAAGGCACGCCTGTATCCTTAATATGAATTACGATATCATTATCAACCAAAAACAAATATTTCTTTTGTAAATCCTGCAGACTTTTTCTTGTATATCCATTGATCATTTTCCCTAAGAAAACAACAGCTGCTCTAATCCATGTGATCATGTCAATTCCTCCTCTACCTTCTCTGGGTAATGACCCCATGAGAGGACACGAGATTAAATGACCCCCATGGCGTCCAGCTGTTGTTCTCTGGAGTGTCAGTGACTTCACTGCAAATGCTTCAGTTATCTTTCATCATTTTCGCAAGTGCAGAGAGTCTGGGAGAGGAAATGTCCTCATAATACCAAGCGTTCATGGAAATCCAGATTGTTTCAAGTTTCCAAAATTAAAAAAAAAAAAAAATGACATCAGGCAAAGCTATTAAAAAAAAAAAAACCTCTGTATATATTGATATGAGTCCTCCCGAAAGAATTGTTTCGATTATAACCACCCTCTTCTATCTCATGGGGTCTCCAAAAGTTCATTTACTGGAGAAACAAAGGGACACAGTAGAGGTCACCAAAATTATGTATTTAATTTTTATGTACAGATATTTCATATTGTTTTTTTAAAAAAATTCCCAATATAACGCACTACATATTTTTTAACATAGTTGTAAACCCTTACATATACCCAGTGAAGTGACTGGCCTCAGCTGATACACAGAGATGAAACAAATCCTCCTACATAAGTTGTACCTGTCTATCTGCAGTCTTCTCTTTTCTGCATCCGTTCAAAATGCTGAATTTTAAGGCTCGCCTGAGAGTTCAAAAAAAAACAGGGGGCGGAGAGCTGAGGATACACACTACAGAGCTCAGTGAGAACTCTGAGAGCTGATTGGAGGGTATGGACACATCCCCTTCAAGGTAAGTGGAAATGGTGCTGCTAAATAAATGGCAATTTGGTATTTAAAACAATATGATACGGACCAACTAGAAATGGATGTTAAAGTGCTGTGTGCTTATTGCAAACTATATATAACAACTAGGTATAGAAACACTATGCTACAGACCAGAAAAAAAAGGATGTTAAAGTGCTCTGTGCTATTGCAAATTATATATGCACCTTAATCAAAGTGCATGTGCAATCATATCAAATTAATCATAAAATAACTCTATTATCTATAAATTATGTGAAACAAACAAAACTAAAACTGTTAAAGTGCTAAGTGCTGGTGCAAATCAATACTGTGCCATAATCAGAAAACTGCCATTGTGCAAAATAATCAATAACTAAATGAATACCACAAATGCTAAAAATCAGTGATACTAAATAACATACAGTCCATCTTTTCTAATTAAAATGTATATAATTTATATCAAAACACATAAAAAGTTCATATCCAAAATCATATCAGAGAATATATGATGTCATCATGGCTGCCCCCCAGCTGATGATCTTGTTTCCTTGCTATTCACATTGGCCTCCAATCAGACACACCACTGACACCAGTCTGGGTTCATCCTGGTTCTTATCCTATGAGAGACTATAGTGTTTCTTGGCATACTTCTCCATCTATGACTATCCAGGACTGACTATCATTTATCTTTTTATGCAATAAATAATACTACGCATAGAGCAGCTCGCTCTACCTCTGGTTTGTGTTTTTTGCCACCATATTTTTACATCTACTGATGAGACCATCGACCAGAAGCAACTACCTATCCACCCTCCATACATCTCCATTAACCACTTCAGCCCCGGAAGAATTTACCCACTTCCTGACCAGAAGATTTTTTTCGATTCGGCACTGCGTCGCTTTAACTGACAATTGCGCGGTCGTGCGATGTTGTACCCTAACAAAATTGACGTCCTTTTTTTCCCACAAATAGAGCTTTCTTTTAGTGGTATTTGATCACCTCTACAGTTTTTATCTTTTGCGCTATAAACAAAGAGAGTCAATTTTGAAAAACAAAAAAAAAATATTTTTTACTTTTTGCTATAATATATATCCAAAAAAAAATATATAAAAACAAATGTATTCATCAGTTTAGGCTGATATATATACGTTCTCATATTTTTGGTAAAAAAATCGCAATAAGCGTATATTGATTGGTTTGTGCAAAAGTTATAGTGTTTAAAAATGATGAGAATTCATTTATGGGGTTTATATTTTTTTTTTACTTGTAATGGCGGCAATCTGCGATTTTTAGCGGGACTGCGACGTTGCGGAGGACATATTGGACACTTTGTTTGGACATTGTTTGGACATACAAACGAACTGTTTTTACCTCAGCCATTTTACTATTTCCTTGTAATATACCTTTTAGTATTTATACTTTTAAGACTATATTCTTGGAATACCCATGTTTCCCCCGTTTTTTTTGCTAATGTATCCCATAGTCATTTAAATAAAACAAAGGATACATTTTTACAATCTACACTATGGAGTCCTCTCCTGTTTTTTTCTAAATACGGTGGAAGGAGACCCCGGAACATCCCCAGATCCACAAGAACGGACATCTACACAATTAAAGGAGGAACCCATCTGGAAGAAGGAAATCCCCAAGGATCAGTGACGGAAAACCCTATTCCTAGGACCAGACCTTCAGGATTAACAAAGGCAGGCACGTGGCCCCTGCAGGGGCAGTGCCCTCCGGTAAGGAGGGAACCTATAGGGGGAGCACGAGTGAACAATCACCCCTTGTCACAAATAACACAGGAAGATATCCATCACATTTGAATAAGCACCTGAAGTCACGGAATTCACTATAAGAACTGTCTTAATACCTGTAGTAGTCTACAATCATATTATATATATCTAATCGCCGGAAATATCATATATATACAAATTTTTTTTTATATAATATTTTTTTCATAATAAATAAACTGTAAGAATTATAAGACCCATCCACACTTTGCTCACCACGATTATTATAATATTGCTGCTATGTATTTATATTTTCAGAAATTTATCCTTTAATCACATCTTTAGAAGAATTTATGTGTTCACCTTGATACACGTGTATTTACATTCCGAGGAATTCATTTTATAACCACACACCCTGGATAATGTACTCATTTTTTACCAATACTAGCACTTCGATACTAGCACATGCACACTAAAATTACGATTTTACAATTTTAGATTTTCTTTACCTCACACAATAATAGCACCTTATGCACCTATATGCAAAAGTGTCCCTCTACGTCTGTAGTACTCCTATTAGGGTAACCCATTTTTGTACATCAATCAGCAATATTTCAAAGAAGTAAGGATAGGGTTAAGATACCCAAAGGGAAGGACACATATGCACTTTAAAATAGGGGATCAAAGATTATTACCCCACCTTAACATATGTACACAGGACACCAGGGACATATCTATCTCCCATTACTCAGACAGCGCCACATCCAAGCACCACCCCTTTCAATATTGGACACTTTTGACACTTTTTTGGGACCATTGCCATTTATACAGTGATCAGTGCTATGAAAATGCACTGATTACTGTGTAAATGTCACTGGCAGGGAAGGGGTTAACACTAGGGGGCGATCAAAGGGTTAAATGTGTTCCCTGGGAGGTGTTACTAACTGTGTGGGGGCTGGGCTGACTGGGGGAGGAGAGTGATCGCTGCTTCCATATACTAGGGAACATGCAGTCACTCCCCTTCTCCCCTGTCAGAACAGGGATGCGCTTGTTTACATACATGGATCCCCATTCTGTGACTGCCGAGGAGCAATCGCAGGTGCCCAGCGATCATCGAGTCCGGCTCACTGGCTCCCCCGCTAGCGTGTGAGCGCACCTCTGGTGGGGCAGACTAGATGATCGCTGGGCACCTGCGATTGCTCCTCGGCAGTCAGTCTGTGTTACACAATCTTCATCTGATATAATATAATGATACCTGCTAAGTTTTTTGGTATATTGACTGATACTTTACTTACTACATGTGAGTGCATTTTTATCATTTATCTTTTTATTTAATAAATAATACTACACTTAGAGCAGCTCACTCTACCTTTGGTTTGTGTTTTTTGCCACTGTATTTTTATATCTACTGACGAGACCATCAACCACGAGCAATGCCTGTGTTACACAATCTTCATGTGAGTGCATCTCTTAATTTTTTACACCTTGCCTTTTATTAATACAACAGCTGTGGCCAAAAGTGTTGAGAATGACACAAATATTAATTTTCACAAAGTCTGCTGCTTCGGTTTTTATTATGGCAATTTACATATATTCCAGAATGTTATGAAGAGTGATCAGATGAATTGCAATTAATTGCTAAGTCCCTCTTCGCCATGAAAATGAACTTAAGCCCCGTACACACGGTTCGACGGTTGTACACAACAGGTCGTACTCACGACCGTTGTATGCGATATCGATCGTTCGTATGCGCGAACAGTCGAACATACGACGGTCGTACAAGGGAGTTGTATGAGCAGACTAGAAAACTTGGTCGTACCAACAAGCTCTCATACGACCGTTGTATCGTGTGTACAGAGCAGTTGGTACAACAAAGTTGTATTGTGCAAAACACGCATGCTCCAAAGTCAGGAATGGCCGGATGCTAATTACATGCACCTGAACGTTCTTCTGTGCTCGTACGATCGTGTAGTGCAGTCAGTGTGCTACATACAACAGCCAACATGGTGATCATCGAACCGTGTGTACGAGGCTTAAATCCCATAAAAATTATTTGCACTGCATTTGGAAAGAAGGCTTCAGGGTGCCTAAGAAAGTCCAGCAATTACGGGACCATCTCCTACAGTTGATTCAGCTGCGGGATCAGGGCACCACCAGTGCACAGAGCTTGCTAAGGAATGGCAGTAGGCAGGTATGAGTGCATCTACACACACAGTGAGGTGAAGACTTTTGGAGGATGGCCTGGTGTCAAGAAGGGCAGAAAAGAAGCCCATTATCTCCAGGAAAAACATCAGGGACAGACTGATATTGTGCAAAAGGTACAGGCACTGGACTGCTGAGGACTTGGGTAAAGTCATTTTCTTTGATGAATCCCCTTTCCGATTGTTTGGGGCACCCAGGAAAAAAGGGTCTGGAGAAGAAAAGGTGTGCACTACCATCAGCACTGTAGCGTGCCAACTGTAAAGCATCCTGAGACAATCCATGTGTGGGGTTGCTCCTCAGCCAAGGAAGTGGTTTCACTCACAATTTTGGCTTAGAACACCATCATAAATAAAGAATGGTACAATAACATCCTCCGAGAACAACTTCTCCCAACCATCCAAGAACAGTTTGATGAGGAACAATGTCTTTTCCGGCATGATGAAGCACCTTGCCACACAGCAAAAGTGATAGCTAAGTGGCTTGGGGAACAAAGCATCAACATTTTGGGTCCATGGCCAAGAAACTCCCCAGAACTTAAAGTGATTGTAAAGTCTGTTTTTTCCTTTTTAACCACTTGCCGACCGGCGTCTGACGGCGACAAGGTGGCTCGTTATCGCAAGCCTACCCTCATACCTACGATAGCTAGTACTGTCAGTGCGTGCCACGGAGGCGCGCTCGTGTGCTCACTGTTTTCCGGGGGGCCAGGGAGCGGGTAGGGTGGACTCGATCGCTGCCGGCTACCCGCGATGGCCCCCCCGCAGTGAGAGAACGGTAAGTAAACACGGATCTCCGTTCTCATAGAGGGGGAAGGGCTTTGATCACAGGCTTCCTGTATATGGAAGCCGTGATCACTCCCCTCCACCAGCCAGCCCAGCCCCCATACAGTTAGAACACAATGAGGGAACACATTTAAGCCTTAGAGCGCCCCCTCCAGGTTAACCCCTTCACTGCCAATGGCATTTACACAGTAATCAGTGCATTTTTATAGCACTGATCGCTGTTTAAATGCCAATGGTCCCAAAAAAGTGTCAAAATGGTTCGACATGTCCGCCCCAATATCGCAGTACCGCTAAAAATCGCCACCATTACCAGTAAAACATTAAAAAATAAATTAAAAACCCCAGAACTTTTGCGCAAACCAATCCATAAATGCAGATTGCAATTTTTTAAACCAAAAATATGACGAAGAATATAAATCAGCCAAAACTGATGAAAAAAAAGTTTTTTTAATATTTTTTTTTTTTAGATTTGTATTTTAGCAAAAAGTAAGAAATATAGATTTTTTTGAAAATTGTCGCTCTTATTTTTATTTATAGCGGCAATCAGAAATAACGCTGAGGGGATCAAATACCCCCAAAAGAAAGCTCTATTTGTGGGGAAAAAAGGACGCAAATTTAGTTTGGGCACAACGTCGCACGACCGTGCAATTGTCAGTTAAAGCGACGCAGTCCCGAATCGCAAAAAGTGCTCTGGTCCTAAAGTGTGACATCTTTCCGGGGCTGAAGTGGTTAAATAACAAACATGTTATACTTACCTCCTCTGTGCAGTTGGTTTTGCACAGAGCAGCCCGGATCCTCCACTTCTCGGGTCCCTCTTTGCAGCTTCTGGCCCTTCCCTCCAATCGAGTGCCCCCTCAGCCAGCAGCTATCTATGGGGGCACCCGAGCCGAGTCAGCGCTCTGTGTATACATTCAGACACGGAGCCCCGCCCCTATCTCCCTTGATTAGCTGAACGACTTTGATTGACAGCAGTGGGAGCCAATGGCATCGCTGCTGTGTCTTAGCCAATCAGGAGGAGTGTCCAGGACAGCTTAGACACTCGTGGACATCGCTGGAGTGAGATAGGGCTCAAGTAATTAAATAGGGGGGTGCTGGGGAGGCTTCTACATACAGAAGGCTTTTTATCTTAATGCATAGAATGCATTAAGATGAAAAACTTTCTGCCTTTACAACTCCTTTAACCTCATGAACAAAAAAACCCCACAAATTCTGACAAACTCCAAGCATTGATTATGCAAGAATGGGCTGCCGTCAGTCAGGATGTGGCCCAGAAGTTGATTGACAGCATGCCAGGGAGAATTGCAGATGTCTTGAAAAAAAGGGTCAATTCTACAAATATTGACTCTGTGCCATGGGCGTCCGCAGAAGTTTTTTCGGGGGGGGGCATCATTTTAAAGTCACCCATTCCCTGCCCCTTTTTGACAATGTCATTATCACATTATCGCGGTCAGAGACCGCAGTCATTGTACAGGAAACAGCCAGAGACTGCAGACATGGTACAGGAGACGGTCAGAGACTGCAGACATTGTACAGAAGACAGTCAGAGACTGCAGACGTGGTACAGGAGACAATCAGAGACTGCAGACATTGTACAGAAGACGGTAAGAGACTGCAGACATAGTACAGAAGACGGTCAGAGACTGCAGACATGGTACAGGAGACAATCAGAGACTGCAGACATTGTACAGAAGACGGTCAGAGACTGCAGACATGGTACAGAAGACGGTCAGAGACTGCAGACATAGTACAGAAGACGGTCAGAGACTGCAGACATAGTACAGAAAACGGTCAGAGACTGCAGACATGGTACAGGAGACAATCAGAGACTGCAGACATTGTACAGAAGACGGTCAGAGACTGCAGACATGGCACAGGACATGGTCAGAGACTACAGACATGATACAAGAGACGGTCAGAGACTGCAGACATGGTACAAGAGATGGTCAGAGACTGCAGACATGATACAAGAGGCGGTCAGAAACTGCAGACATGGTACAGGAGATGGTCAGAGACTGCGGACATGGTACAAGAGACGGTCAGAGACTGCAGACATGGTACAGGAGACGGTCGGAGACTGCAGACATGGTACAGGAGACGGCCAGAGACTGCAAACATGGTACAGGAGACGGTCGGAGACTGCAGACATGGTACAGGAGACGGTCAGAGACTGCAGACATGGTACAGGAGACGGTCAGAGACTGCAGACATGGTACAGGAGACGGTCAGAGACTGCAGACATGGTACAGGAGACGGTCAGAGACTGTAGACATAGTGCAGGAGACGGTCAGAGACTGGGGACATAGCACAAGAGATAATCAGAGACTGCATACATAGCCCAAGAGACTGTCAGAAACTGCATACATGGCTCAAGAGGATAATGACCTAGTGGGGAACCCCAGATTCCAGGGGGGGGCAACTGCCCCCCCTTGCCCCTACCTGCGGACGCCCATGCTCTGTGCATAAACTTAATGTAATTGTCAATAAAAGCCTTTGATACTTATGAAATGCTTGTAATTATACTTTAGTATACCATAGTAACATCTGTCAAAAAGATATAAAAACACTGAAGAAGCAGACTTTGCTAAATTAATATTTGTGTCATTCTCAAATCTTTTTGCCACGGCTGTACACTGAGTTTTGCGCATCTCCTCTCTCTTCTTTCTTATTGTTTTATATCCATAGAGGTATAAGAGGCCGGGCTGCTTATAGAAATAGCGGGGCCCCGTACAGACTATCTGACAGGGCCCCCCCCCGAAAGTATTAAAGCTATATTTCGCTAAAAATACAATAAAACTATTAGCAGACACAAATACAGCATAACTCACAGAATCCCTGCTAAATCTAAAAGATAAAACTGAGTTAATAAATAAAAATGAGAATGAGATGAAACAAATATACAGGCTCCAGGAACAGAGGGACAGAGGGAGAGTTAAAAAAAGTTAAGATCCATGCACACTGGGCTTAAAAGCCCTCCAGTTCACTTGGTAGAAAAAAACTTTTTTTGTACAAAATTTAGACGAGTTTAGGAGAACCAGAAGGTTTTTTTCTGTCTTTAAACATTGAGCTTAAAATATTCCTGTAATCGTCCTAATGTGTATGGATACATAGGATAACATTGAGTTGCTTCTACAGGCAAAGCACTAAACTCCTGTAGAAGCAACGTTTTTTTTAAGCCACTGTGCATGGAGCCTAAGTTAGAAAGATAACAAACTCCAGTGCTGAGAGGAGAGGGCCCACACAGGGAGGGTGATTAATGAAGGATGCCTGTCTCTTTATTAGCAGATAAAAGCTGGCAGCAGGGAAAGGGAAGGAGAGCAGCTTTCATCTGCTGGAGGAAAAGAGACACAATTGTCATCTGTCACTAATTTACCCTGTGTGGGCCCCCCACACCAGGGCTAGTGGTCCCCCCTATCAGCGGCCCTGATAAAAGGTATAGACTGCAGAGAGAGAGACATCCTATTGACCCTGTACAAATCATTAGTAAGACCTCATCTGGAATATGCAGTTCAGTTTTGGGCTCCAGTTCTCAAAAAGGATATCAGGTTACTGGAGAAAGTGCAGAGAAGGGCTATCAACCTGATATGAGGCATGGAGGAGCTCAGCTATGAGGAAAGATTAGAGGAACTGAATTTATTCTCTCTTGAGAAGAGGAGATTAAGGGGGATATGATCAACATGTACAAATACATGAGTAGTCCATATAGTGAACTTGGTGTAGAGTTATTCACTTTAAAGGTTTAATCACTGTCTACTGTTAACACAGAGAAAAGGAGGTCGTCTACTTTCGACGAGAGGAAGGGAAAGGGACGACGGTCGAAAATAGACGATTATTT
>BLSH010319047.1:142902-157504 GCA_018402905.1 Glandirana rugosa | reverse complement strand
GGGTGTCTTTTTTTTATGGTTTGGATCCCTATGTGTCTAAGGTGAAAAAATGGTGACTCATGCTCTTGGCTATGAAATGGAGTTCATGAACGGCTATGGTTAATGGTTATGGATAGCGGATCCTTCTCCCCACCAAACCCTCCACCATCGCCCCCCCCACCAACAATCCCTCAACCCACTACCGTCCCACCCTCATCTTCCATTCACTCCCGTTTCATCAACTCCAACCCCACTTTATCCCCAACACCCCACCCTCTCTACCCTACCTTTTCCGACACTAGCGACCCCCCTTCTATCCTATCCCTATCCTCCCAATAACCCTCTGTACCTCCGTCCTCTTCCTAGGCGATAGGTATTGGTAATTGGTATCGGCAAGTACTTGAGGTAAAGTATCGGTTCTCGTACTCAGTGGTAAAAAAGTGGAATCTGTGTATCCCTAGGTTTGGTATTTTTTTTCTGTGGGTTGAACTGGATGGACTTGTGTCTTTTTTCAACCAGATCAAAGAAAAACTCCAGGTAATAAAAATGTCTCCCATGCAGTGGGGCTGTGCCCCCACTGCATGGGTTAGCTGCTCGTTTTTTGTCTAGGGGATTTCAGAGTGGAGATATACTTACCTAATCCGAGCCCAAGAACGATCCCCACCGGTTCTGCCCCCCACCCCCACCCACCAGCTGTCTTGTGAATGAACTGTTGCCGATGTCATCACACCCATAGACTGGCTCTGGACGTGAGAACGGCTGGAACAGTTCAGTGCTGGACATGGGAGAGCACAATTTTCCTGAAGATCAAGGGATCAGGTAAGTGTAGCCTTTCAATGCACCCCTATACAAATCGAGCAGTTAACCCATGTGCCCCATTGAGGTTTTTCCCCACTGATATTGTGCCCCACTGCATGGAAGAATTTTTTTTTCATGGAGTTATGCTTTAATTATGTAACTATCCATTGGGGTATTATTAAGAAGGTTGTCTTCACTGAACATATTGATACGCTGTGTTTAAACCATGTGTAAGTGAGTGCAATGCTTATCATCCAGTTTATTATTGATTTTCTTATCACTACTACGCTTAATTCAATGTTCCATATGTCAGTGACATTTGTGGTGATAGCTGCCTCATCCCTATATGTGTATATTAAATAAGAGATTGACCCCCTTGGTGGGACTTTATAGGCAGCAATATCACACACTGAAGTCAGATATGTCAAAAAAATAATAATTTTATTCTAAAAAAGGGATGCCCAATTCGGCACACCTTGAGTAGCATATATTGGGATCATATGATCAAGCAAATACGTTACATGATCAAACACTGTCCAAACACTGGGATACCAATCACCATCTCCCCGGTTGGACAACGGAAAGCTCTTTTTGATACAAAAGCTATGTATATATATTTGTGATATATCATGTAACGTATTTGCTTGATCATATGATCCCAATATATGCTACTCAAGGTGTGCCGAATTGGGCATCCCTTTTTTAGAATAAAATTATTATTTTTTTGACATATCTGACTTCAGTGTGTGATATTGCTGCCTATAAAGTCCCACCAAGGGGGTCAATCTCTTATTTAATATACACTACTACGCTTAGACAGTGGCGCTCTCTCTCCCCCTCCCTGTTTTCTGTTTTACATGACCATTGTTGGGAAGACTCCAGGACTCACTTGAAGGAGAGACTGCTGACAGTGTAAAAGTTATTCCCTCTATTGGATCCATTATATTATATGGACTTTATTTTTATGAACATTTTCTTAAAAATTATTAATTGCCCTTGTTCTTTTACCTCTAAAGGGTAGTACACTGGTTCTACTCCTATTGTGCTGTGTTTCAAGTATATCCCCTTGTGGAGCCATATTTGATATTGTTTTTCAACCCATACATTGATCTTTTTTTTTTTTTTTGTTTATACAGCAGGTTGAATGAAAAAAATAATTCAGTTCCCCAATCCACATACTTGATGCAGATGGGGGAATCCTTCCCACTGTGCTATTGCATCCTACCATCAGATTACAATGATCAGTGTTGCAGGCTAAAGCCTACGGCAATGATCGTTCAGGAAAAATCTGACAAGCTGGTTGTAGTACACAAGTCAATCGACAGATCAACCTGTGTACAACCAGACTGCCCATACATGGATCAAAATTTGACCAGTTCACCAGGGATCCATTTCAATCGATGTATGGGACCTGTCCCTCCTCCACCCTGTGACTGGTTAGTGAAAGGAGAAGCAGAAGACTGATGAGCTCATCTCTCTCTGTCATTCTGCTTCATCCTCCTATCAACATGCTTGCTATCACTATAGTACAAGTTTCTATCACCTTGTGCTACTTCTCTCTCTCTCAGTCTGAGCTCTGCTGAACAGGCTGTGAGGAGCCGTCGCTGTTCACATGTATCTGCACATGCAGATGTAGCAGGGAGCTGGCTATCTTACCTGCAGTATGAGAAGATACTCTGCAACATTGCTGCAATGAGACTGTTTCCCTTTCCCTCTAGTGCCAGCTAAGACTTGCCACATCCTGCCAGCAGGGTGATTACCACCAGGGAGCAAAGCATACAGAGAAATGTAGTTCCAGGGCTCAAGTTACACATTCTATTGAACTGCTGGGGAACAACAACTACCAGCAGGCTGGCAGAGAAGAACAGATTTCTGGGAGAGCTTATAAAAAGGCTGAGCTAGGCTTAGATCTGTCTCTTGGGATGCCGGCCTAGATCTGCAAGCAGTGGCTCTGTGTTGAAGGGTGCTAAGGCTAAATTGCAGGCTGCACAAGAAGAGTCACCACACATGCATCTTTGGAGCACTTGCGGACAGCACTGCTTTACTGTCCAGTGGCCGCCTGGAGGCCAATTCTTCTGAATCACACAGCAGCTGATACGGGCAGGTCACAGTGCTGTGGGGCTGATGAAGCAGAGGGAGAGCTTGTGAAGGCATCTTCATCATCACCAGCATCCTACATTTGCAGTATTGGTGAGTGGGCAGCTGCCCATCCATTCATATAGACACTGTATACAAACACTTTTGTCTCCATCCACTTGCTATTGCCTAGAGGGCTAAAGTATAAAGCCATCCATTCACATAGACACTGTATAAAGACACCACTATCTTCATTCACCTCACTGTTACTTGTAGTTCCACACGATAAAATACTTTTAAACAAGCAGTCGCTGTGATCTCATTTGCATCTGCCAACACAGGAATATTCTGTTTATCTGATTATTAAAACCAAGTTAGTCAAGTTGCTTTGCTCTGCTATTCAGGAATTCTTAGCATATCATTTTCATAAAGGCTAGCTGAAGACGAAAGGATTGCATCTCTGAAATACAGGACTACCTTAAAACCTCCCTACCCATTACAGGGATCGCCTTCACCGTACTCAGAGCTTGAAATTGCCTAGAACTCTCTGAAAAGAGCAGGTTAAATTTCCTTACAGTTAACTGCTGTTGAAGGTTTATGACATTGCATTTATTATTTGCACCTGTGTGTTGAGGAACAGAAGGGAGCTGTCTGACATAGCTGAAAGCCATTCCTCTGCATGTTCACATATGTGTGTATAAGAGCTGTTTATGTTCAAGTATTCATTATATTTGATCATTTGATATTCTTCCATGGTGGTTGTCATTTTACTATTGGCGACATTCAACCTGAAATATTTTTCAAAAGTGTAAGTTTATGTTGTTCACCTTTAAGTGCCTTTATCATATCAGTAAACATACCTTATGATATACCACAGTTTGCGTTCTTTCTTCTGCTGTGTTCTGCCCTAATACTGCATATTAGGTGTGCCAGAGGCATTGGGACTGTTCTTGGGGTTGAGGCAGAGTACAGAACCAAATATACTTAAGCGGCTCCTACGGAGAGTGGTTAGGGGTCGATGCCCAAACCTGGCTGCATGGCTGTTGTCAGCTTGTCATTCATGCACATGGGCAGAGCAGCCTCAGGTAAATATAAGCATTGGTAATTCTGCCTGGTAGAATCTACTGACTCTTGTTGCCGAAATTT
Source organism: Glandirana rugosa (assembly GCA_018402905.1). NCBI lineage: Eukaryota > Metazoa > Chordata > Amphibia > Anura > Ranidae > Glandirana > Glandirana rugosa. The sequence continues at coordinate 153,505 of BLSH010319047.1, read as the reverse complement.
ACAGACTGGCCCTAATCACCCATGTGAATGAGGCCTCAAGCCACATACATGTCAGGAACATGGTGCAAGCCATCACCATGTTTCTCACATTTCTATGAGCATAGAGGATAGACTGCACCTTCATCACTGCCCAAGCATATGTGCACGCGTACACGCACATACGCACATGGGTGCACATCCACTGCCACCAAATGGCCTGTTGAAACATTAACTCTGTGCCAGTTCTTTACTGTATGGGCTTCAGCCTTGTTCCTGTGATCAAGTCTTGATGTGCATCCTTGATCCTGTTATTGACCCGGCTTTCTCTCTTCTGTATCCCTGCTCTCGGATTACCCTTGCCTGCTCATGTTTGCTGTCTGCCTACTGACCTTCTGCGTAGTGACTTTGTTCCTCAATGCCCGATTGTTGCTAATTCCCACCTGGTCCTGACTCTGACTTTGCTTAAGTCCTGGTGTCCTTCTATTCGACTGTCACTTAAAAAGGGGTGAGAACTGACTCCACCATCAACTGGATGTTTCCACAGTGCACCACCAACCATAGCTGTGCTGATGAGATGCCAACTCTCCCAAATTTCTGCTCACAGTGTGCACACCTTGGCACTTGTGCCTTTCCTTTGCCCCTGCAGTCCCTGCCTCAACGTCCAGGGGTGCTTGGACAGGAACTGCGAAAGAGGCCACCCTCGTCATCTCAGGCTCTGAATACTTCGAAGATGCATTACAAAATCTGTACCACATCCGTATAGAAGAAAATCAAATTCATAAATGTGAAAAATAAAGTCATAAAGTTTTCCAAGGCCAGGGTTCAACCAAATTTTTTGTAGTTATTCAGCATGCAACAGGGGAATATTTCACTTTTAGCCCAGCAGCGATCAAAATGCTAAGTCTGCACTCTATATAATCAGAATGCAAGGCCGAGTGCCATGGCAACCATGTCTTATTCATAACATACCCACAACAGTCAGGGTGCCCGGGGCATGTCAGTACTTCCACTCTGCCTCAGATCATGGAGACGATGTAAACGGCAGCTCGCCAAGGTAACAATTCAAGCCCTGCCAGCATTCTGTGCGTGCTGATGTATTCAACGAGATCCTGAATGAGGAGACAGTGAGCCATGCTTACTGCTATTAACTTCAGAACTAAACAGCGACCAAAGAAACATAATCTCTCCCTGTGTGGCTGGAAGGGAGAAGATTCACCAGACTGATTTGATTTGCATTACAAAATGTCAAAATCTATTGGAGAGAAATATTTGGCCATTATCAAGAGTACATTATTTTTTTTTTCCATTCCATTACATGGAAATCCCTCTAGATCAGAGGCTCTCAACTGAGAGCAATCATACCCCTTGAGCGTATGGGACCAAATGATGGGAATATGGGGCTCCAGCATATCTCACCTTCTGTGGTTGCTGACCACATGTGTTTCTGTAGCTGGTGTTTGGGACACAAAATCTGATCTGATCCCCTGCTATTTCCTTTTATAGGGTGACTACAGTCCATGTAGGGTCTACCTGGAGCCACCTTGATGTGAGAGCTCCTCGCAGAGATTGGGCAGAAGAACCAGTTGAAGTCCAATTTGATTTGATTGGGCAACTATGATCATTATGGGCTGGGGGCTTGGACACAGGAGGCCACCAGGTAGTAGTGTGTCAGGCACAGGTTTGCATCATGGGCTGGGCATTTGGACACAGGAAGCCACCTGATAATAGTGAGGCGGGCATGGGTTTGCATTTTGGGCTGGGCACAGGAGGCCACCTGATAGTAGTGTAGTGGGCACTCATGAACATTATTTTCTAGGCGTTTGGACACAGGAGGTCACCTGAACGTAATACAGTAGGCACGGCATACAATATGGGCTGGGTGTAAGGATGCAAGAGGTCACCCAATAGTAATAGAGTGGATAGACATGCACATTATGGGCTGGGTGCTTGGACACAGGGGGCAACCTGATAGTAGCGCAGTTGGCACGCATGCACATTATATAACAATTATGTGCTTACATGTGTAATGGAGATTTGAAGTCTCAATTTCACACCACAAAAGTCTCAGGTTCATATGCGCACATAATTGTAATTTTTAATACTTTGATCTCAGTCGATTTTACAATAAAGTGTATACCCATTTGGAATAAAAGAAGGGTCCACGTTTTTTTTCCTTTCCTTTGGGACCTTAAAGATGGACTAAGATACTATTTTATGTGGATGCTGTTCTAGTTCCTATTAGGATCTCACAACTTATCTTACATATAACTTTCTGCACTCTGATGTTTGGTTTGATTCTTCTAGTAATACATGGGTAGACCTGCACATTATGGGCTGGGTGCTTATACTCAGGAGGCTAACTGGTAGTAATACAGCGGGCACATGGGCACATTATGAACTGGGCACTTGAACACAAAAAGCCACCAGGTAATAGTGGAATGGTCATGCGTGCACATTATGGGCTGAATGCTTGGAAGCAGGAGGACACCTGATAGTAGTACAGCAGGGACATATGCATTGTGGGTCGGCCATATAATGTTAATAAAGTGGGCAGGCATGTGCCTTATGAACTGGGCGCTTGGATGCAGAAGGCCACCTGGTAATAGTACAGTGAGCATGCATGTGCCTTATGGGATGAGCATGAGAAATCAGGACACGTAGTCCAGCAACAGAGGGTCATCCTGGAGCAGTGAGCGCTCCCTAATCCAGGAGTTGGGGGAAGTGCCTCAAGAATGGGACTGGCTGCACTTGAGTGGCAAAAGTAAATCCTTTGGAGCAAAACACTGCTGAATGGCCTGGCAACATGGGACTGAAGAAAAAAGGCTTGATACAGTAAGGATTTAACACAACTTTATTTTAAAAAAATGTTGTTAGATTAGAACAGTCATTCTCAACCGGAGTTCTGTGGAACCCTAGGTTTCCTCCAGAGGTGTCCAGGGCTTCCTTGAGCTATGGTGGATTGACCTTCCAAATGGTGCCTGCATATTTCTAGGGCCAACCAGAGCAGCAGAGCCAGGGGCATTACACCAATGATCTGTAAGGGTGGCATTCTGACCAACATTGATTGTATTCTTCCCACCAACCACAAATACAAGGCATTTTTCCCAATGATCCTTGATGTATTGGTTTTAGCCGGGGGTTTTCGAAGCCAGAAAACTATTTAAGGGGTCCCTCTGGGGTAAAATAGTTCAAAAAGGCTGGATTAGAATCTAGCTAAAAATCTTATCTTCAGATTATTAACTATAACTGTTACCAGTACAGATTTAGTTGGCAACGACTCTAACCCCTTCAGATCACTCAACACTTTGAACTGGAAATCAAAGTGGAGTATTCACTTAATGTGTCAGATGATATATGAATAAGATAATTAGCTATAGCTGGTTTGTGTGTGTGTGATTTACTGTTTTTATATAAATGAGTGTAATAAAATTAGCTGTTCTATTCCGAGGTATCAATACGTAAATTAAAACCAGCCTAGCAACATATTTTGAAATCATACTGGTACACAACAGGACTGGTGATGATGATGATTTTAACAGTCTGATGAAGGGGGTATGGACACACACTGGGCAATCCATTTGACATCTGTAATGGTAAAAAGGTTAAGATCCCCTGCCCTAGGTGATGTCAAGGCATTACAAATGTGACAGTATCACCACCTCAACCTTTATGGATTTGGATACTTGTTTGTCGGTTGGCAGTGGGATACAGGGGGATAGATCATCACAGTGATGGCCCAAAGGGAGAGATCGGGACTTAGCATCCATACCTGCAGGCTTTTTGAAGCTTCTGCAAATGTCTGCACCTTTAGATGCTTGCACTTTATACCTGACGCAGTCTTTCTGTTTTAGTTTAAAAGATAGAGTCTTTTTAAAGTACATCTGTGACCACCGAATGCACTACAGAGTAAGAACAGCATTTAGGCGTTGAGTAAAGCAGCTTTTTTTAATCTAATTCCACTACCTCCATATAGTTGAAGCCTCTGCTTGATCTGTCGAGCGTCTACCAATATACAATTTACCTGCTCATGCTTACCAGATCAAGTGGAGGCTTCAACACGATGGGCTTCTGCTGATCTCATAAGAGTATTGGTGGAAGACAGATGGCTGGTGGCTATGGAGCCAAGGGGAGGAACTCAGCCCCCATCTGTCCCTTATTTATAGGGACTATATAAAATGTATTCCTTACTTACCAAAAGGGAGAGTTAGGTGCTGCATGAAAATACAAAAGGTGATTACTGTAGATATTCACCTAAGCAGCTCAGATTGTGCACATTGTTTTGTTACGCTTTAAAGCACAACTAAAGGGACATGGAGTATCATTTTTGGAGTGATGCCGAAGCAAAACAAACCAAAAGCAAGTAAACAGGACTGTAAGCTGACCATTTTATTTAGTGACAGGGGCTTTGAATAGCGCTCTCAAAGCGTGTCCGAAGGAGGGGGCGCTCACTTGCCCCCCTTTCCTGGGTCTGGTATGGATTTTGGGGGGACTCAACGCTGTTTTTTTTTTTCATCATTTTTATTTGCTGGCGATTCTGTTTTCATTCAGCTGTCAGCAGGGAAGCCCGGTGACGGCTGATGAGTCATCACTTGTTAAGGATGTGGCAGCCGACTTCCCAGCCCACTTCTTAGCAACCAGCTATTCTTCACATAGAATTTGAATCGGTCAATTTTTTTTTTTGAGAGATCTGAATTCAAATTGTTACAAAAATCTGGAATTCATTAGAGAATTAATAAACAAAACAAAACTAAAGGAATTCCGAAATGAATCAACAAAACAAATTCTGTAACATAAGGAATCTATCCAAGATTAAATAATTTTTCAATTCTGCACATGTCTGGTGGGAAATGCACAAGGTGGGTAAGAATATGAAGTCCTGCCCACTGCTGGTCCACCTCTTCCCCTAGGAGACCATTGCTTGCCCTACCTCCGCTGCAGCTTTCCCTTGGGCTTTGCTCCTTCCTGTCCCACAGTGGCACCAAAGTGCTGCAGTGGTGGCTCCTCTGACTCATGAACCCGGCCGGACCCCCTGGACAGGAGGTGCAGCCAGCCCAAGTGAGCGGGCACTGAAAGCCGGGTGGATCAAGAGGATGGTGAGGCTGGCTGCTGAGCTACTGTTTCTCCTGAGACTTCTACTGCTGACCCTCCACATCACTGTGCTCCGGGCGGAAGCCCTGCGAGTCCAGCCAATGTCAGCTAGGTGATATCCATCAATAATTTCTGTATGATCACAAAGCCCCCTATGTGCTTCCAGCTCCCCTCCTCTTTTCCCCCGACAGTTGCTGGGGGGATGTTTCAGGATGGAGAGCGGGGCAGGGGGTCGGTAAATATGTAATTTACCGACCCTTTCCTTTTGTGAGTGAACACAGTGAGTGATCGGTACTGATTACTCACTGTGTTGATTCATAACTGAAGCAGGAACTGTGTTTACTATACTTCACTTTGTGAATGAACAGGAAGCTGCTCAGCACAGAGCACTATCTATTGATTCACTGCCCAGTGAAGCTGAGGATGCAGAGAAAGGTAGAATCTGTGTCCTCTGTCCCTTTTTATGTCTCAAAAGTGAGACACCAGGGGTCTATTTAAAACTCTGATATTTCATCAAAGACCCCCCCCCCCCACCACTAACAGGGCTGCAAAAATATGTGAAAATAATAAAAAATAAAATAATAAAAAACTGCGCACACCATCCAATGGCCTACTGACACCAGCCTCTCCTCTACTGACACCATTCTATTTGGGGTGGGGGGGAGGGCAAACTGAGCCTTTGCCACTCTTCCGTGGTCAGTGGGAAGAATATCTCTTACATTGGTGATCAGAATGCCACCCTTAAAGACAGCTAAAAAGATCATAGGTGTCATACTGTTGGCTTTGTCAAATGGCATGGAACCTGGAACTATGCAGATACCATTGGATGGAAGGCCAATCAGTGACAGCTTAAGGAACTTCTAGCAACCTCAAGTGCAGCAGGCAAGCTGGCAGGCAAGTGAGCAGCAGCCTGGCGGGTAATCCCTGCATCACCGCAGTTCAACCCTCACTGTGAAGCCACAGGCAGCAGAGAGAGTACATCATCTCTCACTGCCCGCCTTCTGGGACACCGCATCTGGTGGCAGGCGACACAGCCACTGGCAAGTGGCAATCCACATCTGGTTGAGGGCGACACAGCCACTGGCAAGTGGCAATCCGCATCTGGAGGCAGGTAACATGGCAAGTGACAATTCGCATCTTGTGGCAGGTAACATGGCAAGTGACAATCAGCATCTGGTGGCAGGTGACATGACAAGTGACAATCCACATCTGAAGGCAGGTGACGTGGCAAGTGACAATCTGCATCTGGTGGCAGGTGACGTGGCAAGTGAAAATCTGCATTTAGTGGCAGGCGACATGACAACTGACAAGCTGCATCTGAAGGCAGGTGACATGGCAAGTGACAATCCACATCTGAAGGCAGGTGACGTGGCAAGTGACAATCTGCATCTGGTGGCAGGTGACGTGGCAAGTGAAAATCTGCATTTAGTGGCAGGCAACATGACAACTGACAAGCTGCATCTGGTGGGAGGTGATGTGGCAAGTGACAATCCGCATCTGGTGGCAGGTGACATGGCAAGTGACAATCTGCATCTGGTGGCAGGTGATGTGGCAAGTGATAATCCCCATCTGGTGGCAGGTGAGGTGGCGAGTGACAATCTGCATCTGAAGGCAGATGATGTGGCATGTGACAAGATAAATCTGAAGGCAGGTGACATGACAAGTGACAATTCACATCTGGTGGCAGGCGACTTGGCAAGTGACAATCCACATCTGGTGGCAGGTAACAATTCACATCTGGTGGTAAGTCACGTGGCAAGTGACAAGCTGCATCTGGTGGCAGGCGACGTTGGCAAGTGACAAGCTGCATCTGGTAGCAGGCAATGGTGGCAAGTGACAAGCTGCATCTGGTAGCAGGCAATGGTGGCAAGTGACAAGCTGCATCTGGTGGCAGGCGACAGTGGCAAGTGACAAGCTGCATCTGGTGGCAGGCAACATGACAAGTGACAAGTTGCATCTGGTGGTAGGTAACATGACAAGTGACAAGTTGCATCTGGTGGCAGGTGACGTGGCAAGTGACACACTCAGGGCTCCCACTAATTCTGCATTATGGTGAGTTGAACTATTTCATTTTACATTACAATGTAATAATAGAAACAATGCACTTCAATCATCCTGACACCATACCAACCATGGTGCCATAATGATTAAAGCGCCAACACCAGCCATTGCCGCAAAACAAATTGCCTGAGAAAGACCGCACCCCCCCCCCGCCCCCTGCCCCCAGGCCTCACCATAATTTTCATCTATGCATCCGGTGCCAAAAAGGTTGGGAATCACTGCTCTAGAGGAACCCTAGGGTTCTATGGTTGAAAATGGCTGATTTAGACACTCCCAGAGGAGGAGAGCAGTATAATGAGCAAGGAAGGCAGGAGGCTGTGCTGGGGAATTGACTCTTCCTGGAGCAGTCAAATTCTCCAGCATGTTCAGAGGCACATTGCAAGTGAATAAAATATATTTTATGGAAAGAAAAAAAAAATTGCAAAAATGAATTTAAAATAACTGATTTGTCTGCATTTTTAGGTTCATGATAAGGTCTCTTTAAATCCTGATGGAAGTTCTAACCTTGCATACTTTAAATCGCATTTTCTGGTAAATGAATGTAAAGTTCACCGGTATGTATATTTAGGAGTTTATATTAAACCCAGAAGAAGTAGTGGCACAGTTATCCGGAATTATTTATTATTAATACTGCATGTGTAATTCTGGGCAAATGAAACCATTTGTGTATTAATCCGTTCTGCGCCCTGCTGTGATGTATTACGGTGGACTAAACGCTAGACACCACCTCGCGGGCATCAGGTAATGGCTCTGGTAATGATTCCAATCTATCCCCCTCGATTTCGTATTCCTGGCCCTGCGTGGAGAATGTATACGCTACATTCCCGGGGCCGTTTGCTTTTCTTTCATTAATAAGGTCATTCATCTAAAAAGAGCTTTGTGAATTCTTCTCCTGTGTGGATACCATTGTGCACAGCGAGGAACATTACTTAAAGCTGAACTCCAGCCAGATATAAGAGGCACATCGGTGCAGCTCTGTATTCTTTAATACCTCAATAAATGTATTCCTTTAATGCAAGCAGTAAAAGTCCCTACATTTGAATTACTATCGGCCTCTTGCAGTCCCTGCATGTATGGCAGAGTAACAGAGAGATGCCATTATCAGTCTGCTGCTTCTCCTTTCACTGTCCAGTCACAGGGTGGGGGTGTGAAGACCTGTAATTGATGCTTAACCACTTACTTACTGGGCACTTAACCACTTACCAACCGGAAGGTTTTCCAGCTTTAGGACCAGAGCACTTTTTGCGATTCGGCACTGCGTCACTTTAACTGACAATTGTGCGGTCGTGCGACGTTGCACCCAAACAAAATTTGCGTCCTTTTTTCCCACAAATAGAGCTTTCTTTTGGTGGTATTTGATCACCTCTGTAAACAAAAGAAGAGCGACCATTTTGCAAAAAAAATTCTTACTTTTTGCTAAAATTCAAATCCAAAAAAAAAAATATAAAAAAACATTTTTTTTCACCGTTTTTTGTTGATTTATAGAATTCCTCATATTTGTGATAAAAAAATCGCAATCTGCGTTTATTGATTGCTTTGCGCAAAAGTGGCTGTGTTTACGGATGGTGAGAATTAATTTCTGGGGTTTTTATTTTTTTTTTAATTGTTTACTACTAATGGCGGCGATCTGCGATTTTTAGCGGTAATGCAATATTTCAGCGGACATGTCGGACATTTTTGACACTTTTTTGGGACCAATGACATTTATACAGCGATCAGAAATTTAAATGTCCACTGATTACTGTATAAATGTCATTGGCAGTGAAGGGGTTAACCTGCAGGGGGAGAGCTAGGGGTTAAGTGTGTTCCCTGGGTGTGTTCTTACTGTGGGGGGGTTGGGCTAACATGGGCATGAGAGATCTAACTGATCCCAGTGACAGGGATCAGTAGATCTTCCATGCCCCTACTAACAGAGCGGGGAACCGCCGTGTTTACATCGGCGGTTCCCCCGTTCTTTCCTTGTGGCCGCTCATCGTGGCTCGCCATAAACGTGGCTGTGCTATAAACAAAAAAAGAGCGACAATTTTGAAAACAGAACATTTTTTTAAACTTTTTGCTATAATACAAATCCAAAAATAAAAAATAAAAAAAACACATTTGTCCCTCAGTTTAGACCGATATATATTCTTCTACATATTTCTGGTAAAAAAAATCGCAATAAGCGTATATTGATTGGGTTGCACAAAAGTTATAGCGCCTACAAACTATAGGATAGATAGATTTTGGTTTATGGCGTTTTTATTTATTTTTTTACTGGTAATGTCGGCGATCTGCGATTTTTTATCGGGACTGCGATATTGCTGCGGACAGATCGGACACTTTTGACACTTTTTTGGGACCAATGACATTTATACAGCGATCAGATCTAAAAATAGCCACTGATTACTGTATAAATGTCATTGGCAGGGAAGGGGTTAACACTAAGGGGGGTAATCAAGGGGTTAAATGTGTTCCCTGTGTTTATGTTCTAACTGTGTGGGGGCTGGGATGTCAGGGACATAACAGATCTCTCTGTTCCCAATCACAGGGATCAGTAGATCTGTCATGCCGCCCCTCACAGAGCGGGGAACCACCGTGTTTACATCAGTGGCTCCCCGTTCTGGCTCTCTGTGAAGGGATCGTGGGTCTCCAGTGGACATCGAGTGCGCCTGACCCGCGGGCACGCGCACGTAGCGAGAGTGAGCCTGGAGTGCGCAAAGGGGAGGACGTCAATTGACGACCTCCCGGCAATTCAGATCCGCGATGTAGCCGTCAATCGGCTATAGCGCGGATCTGAGGAGGTTAAAGTAGGATTCAAGTGTTACTAAACCCACAACAGTAAAATCAGTCTGTATATGCAGTAATGCATGCTTGTTATATTACCTGTGGAACCTAGAGGGTTAATCCTGTTCATTGTGTAAAACGGCTGTTTGATCCCGTCTTCTCTAATCCTCCCCTTCTTTTACTGTCCCCAATCCATCTGCTGATTACACATGTGCAGTGCCGAAAATTTGTTCGTTTTCACTTTGTTCTGTTTTTTTTTCTCGTTTTTCGGCTTATTCGTTATGATTAGAGTTGAGCGAACACCTGGAAGTTCGGGTTCTGCTGGTCCGTCCGAACTTCGGGACAAAGTCCGGGTCCGGGTCCGGACGGAACCCGAACGATCGCACGGACAACGAACCCCATTGAAATCAATGGGGACCCGAACTTTTAGGCACAAAAATGGCTGTAGGAAAGTCCTGGAAAGCCCCAGAGGGCTGCAAAAGGAAGTAAAATGGGGGTAAGGGTAGGGCAAGTGCCCTACAAAAAAATGGGGACAGGGAAATAACTTTAAATATTTTAAAAAAAATAAAAACATAAAAAAAGCAAAAATGGAGGTGAATGTGGATCATCTTCAAACTGTGTCTGAAAAGTATTAATTAACGGTAGAAGCCATATAACTGTTCTAAAATCATCTTCAAACTAGGGCAAGTGCCCTACAAATAAATGGGGATAG
>BLSH010319047.1:98803-130234 GCA_018402905.1 Glandirana rugosa | reverse complement strand
AAAGGCGCTCCCCAAATCATCACTGACTGTAGAAACTTCACACTGGACCTCACGGGGTAATGTCTGTTTTTTTCTTTTTTACTTTCTGTCATGGTAATGGAGCAGTTTTTCTTCACAAGTAAAAAGGTTCAGCATAGTTTTGTTTGATAGCTTTTGCTAAGTGGAGGTGAAAGCATGTCCCGGGGTCCCAGAGCATGAGGTGCAGGCTTGTCCTGATACCACTCCAGAGGACTAGTAAATGAAAAGAGGAAAGGATTGCTGCTACTCCTGACTAGCCCAGGTAAATAAAGAGCAGCCTCAGCCTATATGTCTCCACCAAGCCTCACAAAATATCAAAAATATGTAGCAGAATACATAGTGACCTAAATTGATGAAGAAATTAGATTTTTTAAATTTTTTTATTAGATACGTTTTATAGCAGAAAGTAAAAAATATTGTGTTTTTTTCAAAATTGTCTGTCTTTTTTTTGGTTATAGTGGCGAAAATAAAAACCACAGAGGTCAAATACCACCAAAAGAAAGCTCTATTTGCGGGAAAAAAAAATAACATCAAATTAATTTGGGTGCAGTGTCGCATGAGCGCGCAATTGTCAGTTAAAGCAACGCAGTGCCGTATCGCAAAAAAAGGGGGGTAAATCTTCTATAGCTGAAGTGGTTTTATGTATTAGTTTGTAAATTTCAGCACCCTTAACAAATCCCACTTATTCTTTTGCTCAAATATTTCATTCCAAGGGATGTAGTGCTATAAATTGACGTGTCTTTCATCCACACTATAAAAACCTGAAGTCGCACTGACCTGCGGCTTTGAAATTTTTGCGATTTTAAGTGAAGTTGCCTGATTTCAAAGTCGGGTTCGGTGTGAACGGGGGCTCAGAATACTTTTTTTTTTCAATCAGAGTTTGCTGCCACTTTTATTGTTAGGGTCCACATACACTATTAATTTTTTTTTTTTTTAATTCTTATTAGTATTATTTATTTGTTATTCGGGTGGCACAGTGGTGTAGTGGATAGCACTTTCATCTGGCAGCAAAAGGGTCGCTGGTTCGAATCTCAACCACGACACTACCTGCCTAGAGTTTGCATGTTCTCCCTGTGCCTGCGTGGGTTTCCTCCAGGTACTCCGGTTTCCTCCCACACTCCAAAGACATGCTGGTAGGTAAATTAGATTCTGTCTAAATTGGCCCTAGTATATGTATGAATGTGAGTTAGGGACCTTAGATTGTAAGCTCCTTGAGGATAGGGACTGATGTGAATGTACAATATATGTAAAGCGCTGCGTAAATTGACAGCACTATATAAGCACCTGAAATAAAAATAAAATAAATTCGTCCTCATGTAGCCAAACTTTGTGTCAATAGAGTTTTCAATAAGCCCTTCCATAGTCTTCCTTTGTGTTTCACATGGGCAGATCGTTTCCTCGTTGTATAAAATAAAAGAGGACGGAGTGAATGAAGCCTTGTGTCATGTGTTTGTGTCAGTATCAGCGTTCTACATCCTGACCTCGGGACAAGAGTAATATCATAGGAAGAAGCAGGGAACAAACCGCCACTGTATTCCGCAGCCTCCACTTCATCAGAATGACAGCTAGAAGGAAACATAGAGCGTCCATTCAATGATACACGCAGTATTCGGGGGCCGATGATAAAAAAAAAAAGGTGATCTTTAGGAAAATATCCTCGAAGTATTACCATTGTTTACGTACCTTCATCAAGCCGAGTTTAAATAAACAGGACGGATTTTCCGGGCCATTCGGCAGAACAGAGCCGCCACTCTCCTGTCCGGATTTTTATTTTTTTTTATACCTTCTGCCGCGCCAACTTAATATTGTTCGCTCGGCTAATTCACCGGAGAGCCAGTGTTTATATTGTATTTACCAGGGGCCGTGACCTCCTCGCCGTCACGCCGCTCAAGTGTTACTTTAATAGGCTCATTGAATGGAATTTATTTGTTTCACCGGAGCCGTACGCGAACGTTCTCAGAGACGGGCTGGTGGCGAGGAAAATGGATTCATTGTATAATGGGATTCTTCTCAGGAGAGCCGTGCAAGTTGCCGATCTCTGAAATGTTCAAACGTCGGGAATTGCACAGCTAGTCCTGGTGAAAAGCTATTTCACAGTTCGTTCTGAATGGTTTTGACGATCGTCTTGCGCTGGACTAAGTTGTTAGAGGTACACGATAATCTGTGTTCTCACAAATTGAGGGCAGACATTTTTTTAAGTTGAACTCTAGGCAGATATAAGAGGCACAAATAAATAAAGGGGTTCAGTTTATAAAAATAAATATTCTGACCATATTTTGCCTAATATGTTGATTTCCTATGATCATCAGCTCCATCTAAAAAAGCAAACACCCCAATGTATATTCTATGAGGCATGGGCTGAAGATAGGTACTTGGGTACTCTAATGGGCTGGAGACAGGTACTCGGGTACTTTAATGGACCGGAGACAGGTACTTGGGTACTCTGATGGGCTGGAGACAGGTACTCGGGTACTCTGAGGGGTTGTGACAGGTACTCAGGTACTTTGGGCTGGGGACAGGTAGTCGAGTACTATGAGGGGTTGTGACAGGTACTCGGGTACTCAGGTACTTTGGGCTGGAGACAGGTACTTGGGTACTCTGATGGGCCAGCACAGTTACTCGAGTACTCTGATGGGCTGGAGACAGGTACTCGGGTACTCTTATGGGTCCAAGACAGGTACTTGAGTACTCTAGTGGGCTGGAGACAAGAACTCGGGTTCTCTAATGGGCTGGAGACAGGTACTCGGGTACTCTGATGGGCTGGAGACAGGTACTCGGGTACTCTAATAGGCTGGAGACAGGTACTCGGGTACTCTGAGGGGTTATGACAGGTACTCAGGTACTTTGGGCTGGGGACAGGTAGTCGAGTACTATGAGTGGTTGTGACAGGTACTCGGGTACTCAGGTACTTTTGGCTGGAGACAGTTACTTGGGTACTCTGATGGGCCGGACACAGTTACTCGAGTACTCTGATGGGCCAGAGACAGGTACTTGAGTACTCTAATGGGCTGGAGACAGGAACTCTGGTACTCTGAGGGGTTGTGACAGGTACTCAGGTATTTCTGGCTGGGGACAGGTGCTCTGGTAGTATGAGGGGTTGTGACAGGTACTCGGGTACTCAGGTACTTTGGGCTGGGGACAGGTACTTGGGTACTATGAGGGGTTGTAACAGGTACTCAGATACTCTGATGGGCTGGTGACAGGTACTCGGGTACTCTGGGCTGAAGACATGTACTCATTTGGTCTGCAGATAGGTACTCAGGTACTCTGGGCTGGTGACAGGTACTCAGGTACTCTGATGGGCTGGTGTCAGGTACTCGGGTACTCAGATGGGCTGGTGACAGGTACTCGGGTACTCTGATGGGCTGGGGACAGGTACTCGGGTATTCAGATGGGCTGGTGATATTCTGATGGGCTGGTGACAGGTACTCGGGTACTCAGATGGGCTGGTGATATTCTGATGGGCTGGTGACAGGTACTCGGGTACTCTGATGGGCTGGTGACAGGTACCTGGGTACCGTGATGGACAGGTGACACGTACTCTGATGGGCTGGGGACAGGTCTTCTTTATTACTGGGGGCAATCAGTGTAATTGGTGTGTACTGTGATCAGTAACTAGCTGTTATAGCAATCTCCACCTCACACACAATCGCTGTGTAAGGAGAAGAACCTGGTAACAAGTAGGTACCGCGGTTTGTTTACATTTTGTGATCGGTTGTGATTGGACACAGCCGTTCACGTGGTAAAGAGACAGTTTCATTGGTCTCGTTAGTGTTACAAGGTCTCAGGTATGAATGGGAAGCAGGAGTGTTAAATTTGGTGTTATTGCTCTCACTCTCTCATACTGGTCACTGGAAGTTCAACATGTCACCTAATGGCAAAGAACTCTCTGAGGATCTGAAAAAAAGAATTGTTGCTCTACATAAAGATGGCCTAGTCTATAAGAAGATTGCAAAGACCTTGAATTTGAGCTGCAGCACGGTGGCCAAGACCTTACAGCGGTTTAACAGGACAGGTTCCACTCAGCACAGGGCTCGCCATGGTCGACCAAAGGAGTTGAGTGCACATTCTCAGTGTCATATCCAGAGGTTGTCTTTGGGAAATAGACGTATTAGGGCTGCCAACAATGCTGCAGAGGTTGAAGAGGTGGGGGTCAGCCTGTCAGTGCTCAGACCATACTCTGCACACTGCATCAATTTGGTCCGCATGGCTATTGTGCCAGAAGGAAGCCTCTTCTAAAGATGATGCACAAGACAAGCAGACTAAGGACATGGATTACTGGAACCATGTTCTGTGGTCTGATGAGACCAAGATAAACTTATTTGGTTCAGATGGTGTCAAGCGTGTGGGGCAGCAACCAGGTGAGGGGTACAAAGACAAGCATGGTGGTGGGAGTATCATGGTCTGGGGCTGCATGAGTGCTGTCGGCACTGGGGAGCTACAGTTCATTGAGGGAACCATGAATGCCAACATGTACTGTGACATACTGAAGCAGAGCATGATCCCCTCTCTTCAGAGACTGGGCCGCAGGGCAGTATTCCAACATGATAACAACCCCAAACACATTTCCAAGATGACCACTTGTGCGACGTTATGCAAGGCGCAGTAGTAGACGGATGCTATCTGTCGACATGCATACATTCATTTTGAGTGGAAGAAGGTGGAATCCAGTCCAGATGTTACCAGCCACCTTGGTAGGCTTGGTTCTGGACCGGATTTTGTAACCCTCTTGAATCCAGTCTCAGCTGGGGTTTAAATAACCAGGAACTGAGGAATGGTTAGCTCTGGCCTTGGACTCAGAAACAATACTCTGAGAGAACTACACATTGGGAATTGGTTGCTCAAGGACTCTAAGAAAGGTTTGCATTTGCCTTTTGTTTTGGGGGGTCTGGGATGAGCCAACCTTTTGATAACAAACCTGGCAACCCGCTAGAATTGTAAGGAAGTTTTGCCTGCACGCTGCCTTTTTTTCCAGGAAATGTGATCCCCACAAGCTAATCTCCCACATGTGGTGGACTCAGCTGACAGTTTCCTAAAAATGGAGGAGATGTTGAAGGCCTTGCTACAGGCCACTGCGGATCAGCGAGAAACCAACATCCAAGTCACACAGGCCGTTGCAGTTCAGCGTCAGGAAAGTCGTCGACAGCATGAGGCCCAGCAAGAGATAAACCTCCAGCTGGTGGAGGCTCTGGTTAAATTAAAAAAGGGATCCATGCCTCCTGTGCCAGTGGAACAAAAAGCTCATACGTGCTAGTTACCACCTGCAGAAGATGACCCCCGTGGATGATGTGGAGGCGTACCTCACCACTTTTGAGAGAGTCGCTGGTCCGGGCTGTATGCAGATGTCAGAGAGTACTGTGAGTCATGCCCCGAGTGTCAAATGTCTGCACCCTCACCCCATTTTCTGGTGGGGCCAGTAGTAAAGTCTGCCCGGGGCCACCAGCAAATTCTGGTAATACTGGACTACGCGAGACACTATCCTGAAGCCATATTTTTGCAGTATACCTCCGCTAAGACTATTGCCAAGGAATTGGTCCAGGTATTTTGTCGCGTGGGGATCCCAAAGTCATTTCAACAGACCAGGGTACCCTATTCACGTCCAGGGTTACTAAGGAACTGTGTAAGTTATACAAAATCTCCCATCTCCGTACCTCTGTCTACCACCCCCAAAAGGATGGACTTGTGGAAAATTTTAATAAAACCCTCAAAAGTATGTTGAAAAAGGTGGTCGACAAAGATGCGAGGAATTAGGATTTTTGCTACTATATCTCATGTTTGCCATACGAGAGGTTCTGCAGGCATCTACGGGTTATTCCCCATTTGAACTCTTGTATGGTAAACATCCCAGGGGGCTGATTAATGTTGCAAAAGAAACACGGGAAGGAGAGGCCACCCCGTATAGAAGCATCATAGAGCATATCTCCTTGATGCAGGATTGAATCGCAGTTGTCCTGCCCCTGGTACCAGAACATATGGAGCGAGCCCAGGAAGCCCAGAGGAGGATTTATAATCAGGGTGCCAAGACCTGAACTTTTAACCCCGGGAACAGAGTCCTCATACTGGTCCCCACTGTTAAAAAGTAAATTCCTGGCAAAGTGGCAGGGTCCCTTTGAGGTTACGGAAAGGGTAGAGGGGGTAAACTACAAAGTTTACCAGCCAGGGAAATGGAAGCCGGAACAAATCTATCATGTTAATTTCTTAAAGCCGTGGAAGGACAGCGAGACTTTATTGGCCGTGCCAACTCCTCAAAAGGACAGGGTACCAATGACACCGGACGTCCCCATGACGGAGTCCCTGTCAGTGGCGCAACAAAATGACGTTAAAGAGTTCCTGAGTAAAAATAGAGACTTTTTCTCCCCTTTACTTGGACTGACTTCAGTGATCCAGCATTATATAGTGACGGAACCAGGTGTTCGCATAAATGTAAATCCTTTTAGAATACCGGAGGCTAGGCGTGAAGCAGTTGCACAGGAAATCAAGTACATGTTAGACTTTGACGTAATAGAGGAATCCCCCAGTGACTGGTCGAGCCCCATAGTGCTGGTCCCAAAGCCTGATGACACTATCAGGTTCAGTAATTATTTTAGAAAGCTGAATAGTGTGTCCAAGTTTGATGCATACCCGATGTCTCGGGACGACGAACTTGTGGACAGGTTGGGAGGTGCCCGGGAACATAACAACCCTAGACCTAACTAAGGGCTATTGGAAGATACCCTTAACAGAGTCAGCAAAGGAGAAGACTGCTTGTTCTACTCCCGAGGGGTCGTTTCAGTATAAACGCATGCTGTTTGGTCTGCATGGTGCCCCTGCATCATTCCAGAGAATGATGGACAAGACATTGAGGCCACATCGCCCCTATGCAGCTGCCTACCTGGATGATGTGGTCATCCACAGCCCCGATTGGGAATCGCATTTGCCTCTGTTACAAGCAGTAGTGGATTCCCTCTGGAAAACAGGGCTCACAGCCAACCCAAAGAAATGTGCCATAGGCTTGGAGGAGGCCAAATACCTTGGCCACATCATTGGTCGGGGCTGGTTAAGCCACAGACCAACAAACATGAGGCAATCCAACAATGGCCCCAACCGCTAACAAAAAAGTGTGCCTTCCTGGGGATCACGGGGTACTACAGATGTTTCATACCCGACTTTGCCATCATTGCCGTCCCTCCAACAGACCTGATGAAGGGTAGAGGTTCGGTCATGGTGAAGCGGAACCCAGAGGTGGAAAAGGCATTTCAGAGGCTGAAGCAAACCCTTTGTGTACAACGGTTGCTCGTCACACCGGACAATAATATGTCGCGCAGACAGACGCCTCTGATGTGGAACTAGGGGCCATATTGTCCCAGATCAGAGACAGAGAGGAACACCCAGTTGTATACTTAAGCAGGAAGCTGAACAGGCATGAAAAAAATGATGCCATTGTCAAAAAGGAGTGGTTAGCCATCAAGTGGGCCTTAGAGATCCTAAGGTACTATCTGTTGGGAAGACAATTTAGGCTATTCCCCGACCATGCCCCTCTGAAATGGATGTGTGACAACTGGGAAAAGAACAGTCAGGTGACAAGGTGGTTCCTGGCTCTACAGCCCTTCAGGTTCACAGTGGAGCACGGGGGGGAAAACTCCAAAATAACACAGATGCCCTTTCTCGGGTCCACTGTATAATAGGGACAGTTGCTCAGCTGGGGGGGGGGGATATGTTACGTTATGCCGCAGGGCAGTACTCCAACATGATAACGACCCCAAACACACCTCCAAGATAGATGACCACTGCCTTGTGTGACGTTATGCAAGGCGCAGTAGTAGATGGATGCTATCTGTCGCCCCGCATACGTTCATTTTGAGTGGAAGGAGGTGGAATCCGGTCCAGATGTTACCAGCCACCTTGGTAGGCTTGGTTCCGGACCAAATTTTGTAACCCTCTTGAGTCCAGTCTCAGCTAGGGTTTAAATATCCAGGAAGTCAGGAAAGGTTAGCTCTGGCCTTGGACTTAGAAACAATACTCTGAGGGAGCTACACATTGGGAATTGGTTGCTCAAGGACTCTAAGAAAGGTTTGAATTTGCCTTTTGTTTTGGGGTGTCTGGGACGAGCCTGGCACAGTATAGTGAGGTAAACTATTCTGTTTAGTTTAGCGCTGGATGGCAAGGATTTGCTTTCTATTTTGTCTTTATTTTTATCTTTTGATAATAAACCTGGCAACCCGCCAGAATTTTAAGGAAGTTTTACCTGCATGCTGTCTTTTTTCCCAGGAAAGGTAATCCCCACAAGCTAATCTCCCACACTTGCTAAAGAAGTTGAGGATAAAGACGATTGACCGGCCAAGCATGTCTCCAGACCTAAACCCTATTGAGCATCTGTGGGGCATCCTCAAATGGAAGGTGGAGGAGCGCAAGGTCTCTAACATCCACCAGCTCTGTGATGTCTTCATGGAAAAGTGGAAGAGGACTCCAGTGGCAACCTGTGAAGCTCTTGTGAACTCACTTTTGTAAGATACTGTATATATTTTTTTATATTTCTTTATGTCATGATTATGTTGCTTGCATATTAGTCACCACTTACTGGAGAAGAACGCAGTTTAGCACCACTGAATTGCAATTTTACTTATCAGTACATTTGTTATAATTGAACAGAGGGCCCGCATATACAGTATGAACTTTGCCAATCTCTGTATATTCATTCGTTCACTTCACACAGGATTGGAGCAAACACCAGTTTTGAAGCACTTCGCCAATGAATGTTTAATGTCACAATATTTTGGATTTATATTTACGATCACATCTGAGTACATTATGCTAACAGCGCAGCACCAACACGGTATAACTTTCAGATATATCACCACTGCTGATACGTTTCACCTACCTAGCTACAGCGTGCAACTGAATTTTTCATGTGTAGTATTACAGTTTTTCAATAATACATGGCAAATTATTTTTCATGTTGTAGGGCAGGGGTGTCCAAACTCTTGACCTTTCCGGGCCACATTGGAAGAAGAAGAACTATCATGAGTGACACATAAAATACACTGACAATAAGTTGGGCAGATTTTTTGAGGTTCTGTTTTCTTGTGATGTGGAAGCCTTGCTAGAATTAAAAAAGAACAATAGATAAGGGGATTGGATTTCAACTATATAACAATGTGCTGTATGAGTAAATTTAGGGGGAGAGTGGTTCTGTAAGGACAAAAAAATACTGCCACGTCCTGTAAACTAGAAATTCAAAAAGAGGGAGATACTCCCAAATTGTATGCTATCCCCTGGACTTTACAGGCAGTTGGTGTATGAGGTACAAAAAAGGAATTGAGAAGTAGTAAAAAAATATACAGCTTTATTGATACAAAAACATATACTGTATTCCAACCTTGGAGTGAGCTGGGATACAGGGTTCCCAGTCCACTTCAAGCTATGTATGGATATACAAAAATATTTTTTTACTACTTCTCAATTCCTTTTTTGTACCTCATACACCAACTGCCTGTAAAGTCCAGGGGATAGCATACAATTTGGGAGTATCTCCCTCTTTTTGAATTTCTAATGTGCTGTATGAGGAGTTAGAGGGGAGGTTGTGGGCAGGGGGCTTTGGGAAGGGGGGTGCAGCCCACACCATCACCCCCCTAGTTAGAGCTATGTGGCATTTACTTGCCTGATGCTATCAAGTCCCTGCCTTCACTGCTGCTGGTGCTATTACAAACTGGGCAGCCCTGGCATCTCTCCAGAGGTGCCTGGATACTTATTATGGGCTGCTGCAGCTGCTATGCTTGCATGGCATCCCCAGCGGCCCTCCTTATGTGCATGTGCCTACCTTGTCCTTGCTGAATGCCGTGGCTTCTATGCTTGCACGGTGTTTCTACAGACATGCTTTTGCTGAACTCTCCTGGGCCGCCTGCGGCCAGCGGCCCATGGCCCACAGATTGGACAACCCTGTTTTAGGGCATAAGATAATTTGACTGTCACTGTAAACATATAGGGCTGTCCAACAGGCATCCTCATGATAGTACCATCTCCACAGCATAAAGCTGTCAGGGAAAGCGCTGGCACAGGGCTGGGGGTGAACACCTAAGCGCTCTCCCGACACTAAATAGGGATGCCTGCTGTATGCATATATGTGGCAGCATGACATAAAAGCCCACCTCCACATATATGAAGTGGCAGGAAGGGGTTAAACATGATAAAAAGTTGATAAATTGGCAGCTTCTATCCTAATACTGATCAACAGTTGCAAATTATTAATAACTGATGCAGTAGGAAATAGAAACGAAAAGATACACCCGTCATCTTTCCAAATAACTGTTCTGTTTATTCTGTGTACTTGAGGGTTTTTTTTTATAATCATGCTTACCTACATATCACAATAATATTACAATTGTAAGCAGGATATTTTCCTATCAGGTTCTAAAGCAGGGGTGCCCAACCACTGGCCTGCCGTGTCCCCTGATGTGGCCTGCTACCTCCTGCTCTGGGATGGCAGGGGGGCAAGCCCAGATCGTGGGTTCCTGACCTGCCATCCCCGAGCATCAGTGTGAAGAACAGAGGCGGCACTAGAGGAATCAGAGCCGATGCTTTCTGCTTAGCGCTGGCACCTGTCATAGGCAGTGTGATGCCGTCTGGAACAGGAATGACACAGGAAGCATCGGCTCTGCTTTCTACTGCAGCCGCGTGCTTCCTCCAGCGATGTCTCCTGTCAGACTGATGATCAGGGATTAATACCAGTACCCACGAGTAATACCAGCCAGTATTGCCAGCCTGCAGTACCCACGAGTAATACCAGCCAGTATTACCAGCCTGCAGTATCCACCAGTGATACCAGCCAGTAATACCAGCCAACAGTACCAGCCAGCAGTACCCACCAGTAATACCAGCCAGCAGTACCCACCAGTAATACCAGCCAGCAGTATCCACCAGTAATACCAGCCAGTAGAACCAGCCAGCAGTACCCACCAGTAATACCAGCCAACAGTACCAGCCAGCAGTACCCACCAGTAATACCAGCCATTAGTATCAGCCAGCAGTACCCACCAGTATTACCGGCCAGTAGTACCAGCCAGCAGTACCCGGCAGTAATACCAGCCAGCAATACTCACCAGTAATACCAGCCAGTAGTACCAGCCAGCAGTACCCACTAGTAATACCAGCCAGTAGTACCAGCCAGTAGTACCAGCCAGCAGTATCAGCCAGTAGAACCAGCCAGCAGTACCCGCCATTAATACCACCCAGTAGTACCAGCCTGCAGTACCAGCCAGTAGTACCAGCCAACAGTATCCACCAGCAGTACCAGCCAGCAGAATCTGCCAGTATTATCAGCCAGCAGTATCCACCAGCAGTACCAGCCAGTAGTACCCACTAGCAGTATCAGCCAGTAGCACACACCAGCAGTACCAGCCAGCAGTGCCTGCAAGTAATACCAGCCAGTAGTACCAACCAGCAGTACCCATCAGCAATACCACCCAGTAGTACCAGCCAGCAGTGCCAGCCAGTAGAACCAGCCAGTGATAACCACCAGCAGTACCAGCCAGAAGACTCTGCCAGTAGTACCAGCTAGCAGTATCCACCAGCAGTACCAGCCAGCAGTACCCACTAGCAGTACCAGCCTGTAGTACCCACCAGCAGCACCTGCCAGTAGTACCAGTCAGCAGTACCAGCCAGCAGTACCTGCCCTGGAGGGCAGCCAGCAGCCGCCAGCCATACCTGCCCTAGGGTCAGTAGCAGCCACGCCTGCCTGGAGGACAGCAGCAGCCAGCGATACCTGCTGGAATCCTGAAGAGGAATTGAAGATTGAGGTCAGTTCAGATGCAGGTAAACCGCAGTGCATCAATGTGAAGCAGCCTTGGGCCCCTTTCACATGATCGGTGCGATCGGGTCTGCCTGTCCATTTTTCATGTGGGCCCAAACAGACTCTCCATTCACTTCTATAGAGCATCAGATGTAAACGATGTGTCCATTTATACCCACCTATCTACAATCCGATCTGCTTAAAAAAACAGAAGGGGATCTGTTCCCTTCTGTCTGGGCAGAACTTCTTTCAGGTCGTCCAGTCCATGCAGTGGTGGTCCTGCACATCTGGATTTTCAACAACACCCACCTTATGGTGAATTTTGCACACAAGATCTCTCAGATTTTTTGTTTTGGGGACATGTATTCCCCCAAGCTTTTATTCTATGTGTTTTGGGTAGAGGTTCTTTGGCAATTGGGGAGCTATTTTCATTTACCTTGCACCTTTAGGGCACTATTCTTCCCACTGACACCGACTGCACACGGTTTTAACAGTAATACCAATGATGGGACACCATTCCTCTCACTGACACCAACAATGGGGCACTATTCTTTCCACTGATATCAACAATGTGGCACTATTCCTCCCACTGATACCAACAATGGGGCACTATTCTTTCCACTGATATCAACAATGTGGCACTATTCCTCCCACTGATACCAACAATATGGCACTATTCCTCCCACTGATACCAATGATGGGGCACTATTCCTACCACTGATACCAATGATGGGGCACTATTCCTACCACTGATACCAATGATGCAATGATGGAGGACTATTCTTCCCATTGATACCAATGATGGGGCACTATTCCTACCACTAATACCAACAATGTGGCACTATTCCTCCCACTGATACCAATGATGGGGCACTATTCCTACCACTGATACCAATGATGGGGCACTATTCCTACCACTGATACCAATGATGGGGCACTATTCTTCCCATTGATACCAATGATGGGGAACTATTCCTCCCACTGACACCAACAATGGGGCACTATTCCTCCCACTGATTCCAATAACGGGGCACTATTCCTCCCACTCATACCAATGAGGGGGCACTATTCCTACCACTGATACCAATGATGGGACACTATTCCTCCCACTAATACCAATGATGGGGCATCATTCTACCCAGTGATACCAATAATGGGGCACTATTCCTCCCTGTCATGTTTCACATTCTTTATGATATGCCTTTAAATGTTATATCTATTATTCTGTCCCTGGTCCCTCCCCTTCCTGTAGCTCAGATTTATCCTGTATAGTTAGCTCCTCCCTTTGTTCATTTTCCCTGTAATGCATCTCAGCCTCATGTCTCATGGAGTGGATCACATTATGATCTTTTTACCTATCTGATGTTCATTGTTGTAAGATCCTCACAGTTTATGGACTAAACTTCACAAGATCTTCAAGGTGTCGTCTGGATCGAGTCACTTTCTGTTTATTCAGCTAAGATTGATTTATCGATATCTCAACACAACTGTAAGTTACAGAGATCACACTTTCAATGCTTAGATTGGAGAGGCAGAACATTCCCACTGATAATAACTGTGGGGCACTATTCCTCCCACTGATTCTAATGAGGGGTCACCATTCCTACCACTGATACCAATGATGGGGCACTATTCTTCCCACTGATACCAATGATGGGGCACTATTATTCCCACTCATACCAATGAGGGGTCACCATTCCTACCACTGAGACCAATGATGGGGCACTATTCCTCCCACTGACAGCAATGATGGGGCACTATTCCTCCCACTAATACCAATGATGGGACACTATTCCTCCCACTGATACCAATGATGGGGCACTATTCCTTCCACTGACACCAATGATGGGGCACTATTCCTCCCACTGATACCAATGATGGGGCACTATTCCTCCCACTGATAACAACAGTGGTGCACTATTCCTTCCACTGATACTAATGAGGAGTCACCATTCTTACCACTAACACAAATGAGGGGGCACTATTCCTCCCATTGATACCAATGATGGGGCACTATTCCTTCCACTGAAACCAATGATGGGGCACTATTCCTCCCACTGACACAAATGAGGGGGCACTATTCCTCCCATTGATATCAATGATGGAGCACTATTCCTTCCCCTGGTACCAACAATGGGGCACTATTCCTCCCACTGACACCAATGATGGGGTGCTATTCCTCCCAGTAATACCAGTAATGGAGAACTATTCCTCCTGTTATTAACCACAGGCTCTATGTAATTTATTTATTCCCATCGACCACCAAGCCAGAGGCATGGTTTTCTCGCAGACACTGGGATAATTTCTACTCCCACTGGCAATAGTCCGGTCCCCCTAAAGTCTGAAGGACAGTAAACTGGCCCTTTGTATAGAAAGTTTGGAGACCCCTGATTTTGACCATTATATGTTATAGTGTGTGTTCACTGATGTATGAACTGGAGCACTGTTAGCAGGATGGAGAAGGTAGAAAAATAGAAAAAAAAATTATGTTGTTAACTAGAAGAAATTACTCTTCATCACCCCAGATTGCCAGATTGGGGACTTTTTGTTTATTTTTATAAATTATTTATTCAAATTGTATTGAGTTTTGAATGCATGCATTATAATATGACTTTTTTTTATAACTGAACAGAAATTTCTTAAAAAATACCATGACGTGCATTTTGGGAAGCTAACCAAAACACTTTTAGAGTCAAAACTTTGCAAAATGATATATCAGAATTATTTTTTACTGCAAAAAAGGGAAATTTGAGCTGCACCTACCGGTATTATTTTTTAGAAATATTCCCCTTGTACTTTCCCTTTAAATTACAAGTACTGATTGTAATGCTGCCATTCTGCTCCAGGTCCTGAGGGTGGCAGCAGCAGCAAACATATTGGTGGTTTCCAATGACAGCACAGTAAATACGCTGGGGGCTATTCAAGTTGAAACATTTCAAGGATTTTACAATTTAAGCCAGTCATGCCGGTAAAGCTCAACTCAATATTAAAGGCTCTAGCAGAAAATGCTTGAGAATGGGATTCAGATAATGCAAACTTATTATATGTATCCTATGAGCATTAAAGAGGAAGTGTCTTCAAAATTCACATTTTAAATGAATGGGGCACAGGCCAACTTTACTAGAGCGTGCTCATATTGAGCAAAAACAAAAAACTTCTTGCCATGAAAGAAAAGTTGCTACCTCATGTGACCTCAAGTTGAGGCAGCCCTGGATCACGGGGTCCTTTCCCGGAGTTTTGTGGAATTTTCATGTCATTAGAGACTGCAGTTGCTTTGAATTAGACTTATGGTGGCCATACACGCTTTGATAAATAATTGTTTTTTTTTTTCTATCAAACTCCCCCAAGAGGAATTCTCAATCAATAGTCAACAATACAATCAACCAATATGCCAGATGGGGAAATGGAATTTGCTCAGTAGTTGGAAGATATAATCTAAAGTCATCTCGGTTTCCACCAGGCAGCCTCATATTCCAATAGATCAAAACACAACCAAGTTTATTGACAAATTATCTCATTGCTGCTGTTTGATGCAAAACAATCAATCATTTTCCTCCCTAGTCAATTGACTCAGTTTGATCGAATCCAATCTAAACCGATTCTCAAATCAATCGGAAGGCAAGTTACGGCTATTAGATTGCTTTTCAATTCTATTGTTGTGATTGACATGCACATCAATCCGGTAATAACATCGAAAGGTGTATGGCCACCATTAGGCTAGACCAGCGGTCTTCAAACTACGGCCCTCCAGATGTTCAGGAACTACAATTCCCATCATGCTTAGTCATGTCTGTGAATGTAAGAGTTTTACAATGCCTCATGGGATGTGTAGTTCCGCAACACCTGGAGGGCCGTAGTTTGAGGATCCCTGGGCTAGACAGTGGTGGCTGGTGCTCTATTTTTTTTTTGGGGGGGCGGCTAGCAAAGTACCCGCCCCCCCCCAGTACTCTGCGCCCCGAGCCCACCCTTTTTTGAAGCCAATTAGAGCCTCAGGTTCTAATCCCGTGCTTCAAAAAAAAAAAAAACCCATTCAAATCCATCTGTCAGGCGCCCCGCATGTAGATTAGGTGCCGGGCGCATGAATTAGGGGGGTGGCGCCCCTAATGGATCGGTCGCCACTGATGCTAGACATACACAGGTAGAATTGCCTTTAAATGTTTTCAAGGAATCCTGAAAAATAGTACATATTCCACTCTGCTCCTTTAAATTTTCTCGTTTTTACGGTCAAAAATTACCTTACCATGCACACGGTTTCATATATGCTATACTGTTTTCTAGAGGGGCTTTACATTTTGCCCGTGACTCATTATTTTAAATAGAAAACATTTTTTATTTAATTGTTACATTGTATACCAATATTTTAATGCAGATTAATAAATGTGTTAATTAAATAGATATGTGCCTATAAAGGCCATGATTTTTCTAGTCTCTAATTATTCCTTATCACTACGGTCAAAAATGATCATCAATTTGACCCCCCCCCAACCATTAAGAAATCAAATAAACAAATGAAAATTTGGAAATTAAAAATGGAAATTTTATAACAGATTTCTACTAGTGTATGGCCAGCTTTAGCAGCGATCTTCTACAAAGTGTCATTTTTCCCACTGCCCCCCAGTGGGGAGATTTACGCTCACTTCCTGTTGTGTCACAAGAACAGAAACGTAGAATACATTTCACTTCTGGTGTGCAAAATAAAAACCCAACAAAGATTCTTATATTTCCCCCATTCTAGGCAAAAAAAAGGGAGATTGGGCTGGAGTTATACTTTGTTTAATTTCAGAACAAAATCATTTGTTCTTGTTTTTTGTGGTTAGAAAGAAGAGAACAAGAGATACAGTATAGAATAAAACAGCATGGCTTACAACATCTGAAGGGTTGGTGGTTTGTGTCAAGCTCCACTTTATGCATTGACATACCTCCTTTAGCCCTCGTTCAAACCAATGCGATTTGTCTTGTGGTTTGACAGTTAAAAATTGCATGAGAAGTCGCACCCATTTTGCGGCAATGAAACCATTCAAATCCTTGCAACTTTGAAAAAGGTTCCTGCACTACTTTTCTGTAATTTCATTGAGACTTACATTGACCTCCATTAAATGAAGTCGCAATGAAATTGCACATCCAAATCAAGCTGATCTGCGGCTTTGAAAACATACGGTTTCAAAGCCGCACTGGTGTGAACCAAGGCATAGACCTCCAACCAGTGTGGTCACCTGCTGAATAAGTGCCCAACTAACCCAAACATGCAGGTAAACCGGATTGTACTATTTTAGAACTACAGTAATAGCATATTGTAGTTTCACTGGGTTGCCATTAGATGCCAGCACAAACCTATTTATACATAACATATGAATCCAATGTGAATGTGATGGATACACAATAAGTGTTCCAGGACAATTTAGAAACATGGTCCTCTTTCTATGGAGGCATAAAGACATAAGGCTCAATTCACAGAGCTAACACACCAGGATAAGGGCCGGTTCACACCAATAGCAGAAGGATGCGGTTTCCCGCACTGCACAAGATCGTGCTGCTTTCTGCAGATGCACCTGGGTGTCATTAATTCTTATTGATACCCAACACATCTTGCAAATGTGGGTGCGTTCACAGCCACCAAAATGGATGGTACCACAGTACCGTGCAATTTGGTGTGACACAATTTTAAAAGTCACAGCTGCTGTACATTTTTCTGTGTTCCTGACTTCCAACATAAATAAAGTATATCCACTTTTCCTACATGTAAATTCTACTACTTTTTTTTGCTAGAACCCCCAAACATTTTATATATATATATATATATATATATATATATATATATATATATAGTATTTTTTTTTTTAGCAGAGGCCCTATAGAATAAAATAATGGGTGTTGTAATTTTTTTTATGTCACACGGTATTTGTGCAGCAGTTTTTCAAATGCAATTTTTTGGGAAAAAATACACTTTGATGAATTGTATTGCACACAAGCACAACATAATACCATTTTTGTTTGTATAATATAAAAGATGATGTTGCGCAACATAAATAGATACCTAACATGTCACGCTTTAAAATTGCATCCGCCCATGGAATGGCAGCAAACTACGGTGCATGAAATTCTCCATAGGCGATAATTTAAACGCCTTTAAAGGTTACCAGTTTAGAGATACACAGGAGGTCTGGTGCTAGAATTATTGCTCTCACTCTGACATTCATGACAATACCTCACATGTGTGGTGCGATCACCGTTTACATATGCGTGTGGGAGTAACGTATGTGTTTGCATTTGCATGTGAGAATGGGGGACAGGGTGCTTTTCCTCTTTTATTATTATTATTATTATTATCTATTTTATACAAAACTTTTTTTTAACTTTTTTTATTTATTTTTCTTGGATTAACTTTATTGCTATCACAAGTGATGAACAACATCCCTTGTGACAGCATGGGCCATGACAGGTCCTCTTTATGGAGAGATTTGGGGTCTATTAGGCTCCAAATCTCTCTTCTGGCCTCCAATGCAGACGACCAGACACAGATCGGTCTGATCGGCTGCTTACCTGGCCGCTAGCGGTCTCTTAGACAAAGAGGAGGAACCAGAAGTGATGACATACTTGTTGCTTCCTGTTTCTGAGGTCACAGAGAGAGAGGAACAACGCCATATTCCTGTCTCTCTGTTCAGTGGAGCCTTTGCAGCCGGTCACATCACTCCTGGCTGGGCTCCACGATCGGTCGGCAGAGCCCAAGAAAGGCGGCAGCGGCGGGAGGGGAGTGGGATCTCCTTCCGCCACCCGCAGAAGTGATTGAGTGGCTATTCAGACACTTGAATCACTTCTGCTGGAGAGGGAATCGCCATCTGAAAATTTTTTTACAGGGATGATGCCTACAAGTGCAGGCATGATCCCGGTATATCCACTGCAACCCGAAGATTACCATGGACGTCCTACCTGCAGCAAGTGGATATCAGTATTAAAGCAGTTGTATACCCTCCAAAGGGATTTTTACCTACAGGTAAGCCTATAATAAGGCTTACCTGTAGGTAAAATGAAAATCTCCTAAACCTGTACGGTTTAGGAGATATTCCCCCTGCAAGCAGCTGCAACATCCCAGCGCATGTGCCGTGATGTCCCAGCGAAGGCCTGGCGCATAGTGCCGGATCTTGCCAGAAAGACAGGCTCCCGCGTGCATGCGCGGGAGTGACGTCTCGTAGCTCCAGCCAGTCACATCACCGGAGCCGTGTACCTGGAAGCAAGATCTGGGGGAAGATGTCCGCTCCCTCAGAGGGGATCGAGCAGCCCTGACAGATCTTCGTTCCAAGGTGAGTATTTCATAATGAGCTAGTATGCGGTGCATACTAGCTCATTATGCTATTGTCTTGCAGGGTTTTTTTTTCTGTTGCCTGGGTATAAAACTGCTTTAACTGTATATATATTTTTGAGCTAGAAACAAGGGACACTTATTAGCTAAAGTATGTAGGAATAGGACACCCCCTGTCACGCCCCTTTATAGGAGAACTATACAAAAAAAATTATTAGTTAAACCCACATGTGCTTTTTTACCAATACTATTTCTTTATATTGGCTTTTGAAATTTACAAATGCAGCAATTTAGAAATTGAATGAAAGGTTTAGCACTGAGAAACAGTATATGAATCAGGGGTGGCCCCCATCCCTGCGGCCGTCTTCCTATCCATGCGACCGGCCCCTTTTAGAACGCCGGACACATGGATTCCGATGGCTGGGGTGGGAGGGGATTTTTTTTTAAGCACCTGACTAGAGCTGGGGGCTCTAACAGGCTTCAAAATAGGGTGGGCTCGGGGCGCAATTGTGTCAAGATAGTGAATGAATTTTTGCTATTTCCACACTACAATGCCTACCCACCAATTAGGAGGCATGTCGGTGAGACCTGTCTCCTGATTGGCCAAAGCACCAGGCGATCCTATTGGATGCCTAGCGGCACTTTGGCTGGAGGAAGGAAGGAAGAAGCACGAGGAACCACCACTGCTGCTGCCTGGAGTGCCCGCACTGTGGAGGAGAGACACAGGAGGATCCTCTCTCTCCACAGCCGCCCAGTAAGTGGCAAACCTCGGGGGAGTGCCCTCAGAGCCGCGACTCCTGTGGCGGGGGAGGGGTGATGATTGATTTTGTGTCCTCCATCCAACGCCGCTGCTGCCTGGAGGAGAGAGGAGAGACACAGGAGGATCCTCTCTCTCCACGGCTGCCCCGTCTGCCCAGTAGGTGCCAGACCTGGGTTGGGGGAGGGGGTGTTTGGTGCTGTCAGAGCCGTCTGGATGCATACCGTGTACTGACTGCATACCGTGTACTGACTGCATACTGTGTACTGACTGCATACTGTGTACTGAGTGCATACTGTGTCCTGTGATGCTGGGGCTGTATATTGTGTCTTGTGATGTTGGGGCTGTATACTCCGGACACAATATGTGGAATACAGGGGATGGTGTGGATGGATTCTTTAAGGGGTGGTGCTTATGAGAAGTAGGAGTGATAAAAAAGGAAGGGCGGAGCCTGGCGCCTCCCCATCCTAAAACTTCACCAGCCGCCACTGATATGAATGATAAAAAGTGTGCATTATATATACAAGTATATAGATCAGACCAAAATGAGGGACAATGAGAAGGAAAGAGGAACAGAGGGACTTGGTTCCAAATCATGGACAGTCCCTCCAAATCAGGGACAGTTGGGAGCTATGGATATAACTACATGAGAAGAGCATTGCAAAGTGAGCTCTACATTGTTTCATAATGTTCTGCAGCTTTTTGGTCTTGTTTAATATGTGTCAGCTTCTTTAAAAAATGATTCTATCATCACTGGTGTGTCATATCAGCTGTTATGTTCCTCTAAACGGTTGGATTAGGAGGAGCGAGGATGATGGATACACTGATTCATTCGTCTTGTTAGAGTCAACGCTTTGTTTAATTACAGACCCAGTTCAGTGGTTACAGCAATGTCCGATCTCCAGGGGTTTAGTCGGTAGCCTCTGTGTGCCTCAGCAGTGAGTGGTCACAGATGTTGTACATTAGTCGATTTATTCCAGATGAAATCATGGAAGTGCACTTACATAAAGTCTTCTCTGCACTGGATGAATCATACCATTTCCAATCAATGGCAACAATACTGACCAAAGCTATTCAGTCATATGTGACCTCATGTAAATATATTAAACGTAAATCCAACTCTTCATTAGTACCTGTTCACTTTTGTTATTCAGAATTTTGAGACCACTGACTCACCCTTAGAGAATGTAGCGTGCCCCCTAAGGAAGCCGCAAGTATACTGGGATCTCCACCCTGCACAGCTAGGCACACAGAATTTCCACAGTCAATCCAAAGTCAGAAAACATTCCCTGACTTTGTTTTTTTATTGAGGGATACATGGGCAGCGGCGATATGTCACCAACCCCCCCCCCCACATAACACATGCGGCGGCGGCGATCACCCCCCACCCTCCCACGGGAGAAAGAAACAGCAGCGGTCACCCCAGAGGCTGCCTTAGCTTGTGAGGCAGGGAGAAGGAAGAGCCAGGAACGCTCCGGAGAGCACACATTCTCCTTCCGGCCGAATACCAAGAAGTGTGTCCTGAGACATGATTGGCCAGGGAGTCTTAGGACCAATATAGGGGCTATCTGATTGTCCAGGAGAAGAATGAGACAGAATAGCGAAAATTAATTCGCTAGTGTCAAACAACAGGGTGGGATACTCTGCGCCCTGAGCCCTTCCTGTTTTGAAGCCTATTAGAGCCTCCGGATCTTCAAAAGAATCCATGTGTCTGGCGCCCTGTATGTAGATCAGGGGACAGGACGCATGGATGGGGGGTGGCCCCCTGCGCGCCTTATGGAGTGACCGTTACTGTCCACTTGACTTCAAATAAACTTCAGGGACAACTTTTCTATATACAGTCTATATACAGCTCCTCTTCTTCCTCCAGCACTCACTGGCTTGCAGAACCCAGTTATGTCACCTTGTTGCAATTTGCTATCAAAGGCTTATTAAAGGCAAGGACTCGCAGCCCCTATACTTGAAGATAGGACGGGTGACACAACTTACACTTTCCCAACACTTCCTCTCTGTGAATTGATATTCACTAATGTCACACAACTGGGTGGGCTCATAGCGCAGTGCTCTGCGCCCAGAGTCCACCCTTTCTGGAAGCCAATTAGAGCCTCTCATCATGTGCTTCCAAAAAAAATCCATTGGAATCCATGTGTCTGGTACCCTGCATGTAAATCTGGGGCCAGATTAGCGGGTTGGCGCCCATGCCCCCTGCATAAGCAGCCGCCACTGGTGGTCACCGATCCCATCACCACCTCTTCAGCACTGCCAACCTGCCTGGCTGCAGCTGCCCCTTTCACTAGCCTTACAGGTTAACTCCCCCCCTTCCCACAGTCCTCCAGACTGACAATCTCTCCACAGTCCTCCAGACTGATACTCACCAGCCCATCTGGTTGACTCTCAGGAGATCTCCCGCATATGGTGACCTGCTCCTGCTGTCCTCTCACTTGCTCCCGTGCCTCCAGGAAGGATTATCTCCATGTGTTTTAGGGGGAAACTTCCAGCACCCATGCCCCAGGCCCAAGATCACCCCCACCCCAGACTAGGGGGCACCCTCAATGCCCACCAACAGCCTCCTCAGTACTCCATCTCCATCTTCCACCCGACTGCCCCTGCTGGCATTACTCATACCTATTTATGAGGTGAGTTGCCCCCTTCCAGTCCCTTTTTTGATGGGGATAGGCCAGGGTTCCCATTAATATGCATGGCAGCCCCTCCTTACTCCCACCCTCCAGTTCTGGAAGTTTCTACCAACTTCCAGACCAGGGGGAAATGCCAGAGAGAGCTGTCAGATGAGTCATCCAGCCTCCCCGAGTCACTGATCCCTGACCCAGATTTAACCCAGGCCTGGCTCTCAGCCAAGCCAATTTACCTACACTAACAACTAAACTATGTACATCTAGCACACTAGCTAGAGGGTGCTACAAGAAGAATTCCATTAGGTATTATCTATATGTACTTTATATTTGGGGCTTGTTCACGCCAGAAGTTAGCCTGCATTCACACCTGAGCACAGCTGCATTCCTGGTGATTTGGGAGCATTTTTGGGGCATTGTTTACAAGCTTATAGACGGGGCCTACTTGCCCTGCACATGGGGGGTACCCTTCTCGTGTATGCCCTCAACAATTCCTGGGACCATGTCCAAATGTCCATTACAGAGTCCTTCTATAAGAAATTTCTCCGGTGTCACTACACTTTTTTGTTGTATATTGCATTTAGGAGGGACATTGCTGAACCCATGCCCAACCTACTAGTCCAGCATACCTCTGCCACCTCACTCCCAGTGACAGAATTGGGTCCCCACCGAGCACCTACTGTGGACTGCTTGCCTGCTGTCGCTCAACTCCTTCACTCTCATACCATGCGGCCAGGCACATGAGGCCTTCGTACCACGGGTTCGGTCCTGGTAACTCTGGAGGAACCAACCGCTATAGAGGGAGCCAGAACACCAATCCCCTAGCTACTGCAGGGCCAGTCACCTTCATTTGTTACCGAACTTCATGACCGGCTGCTATACACTTCCCATAAGTTCTTGATTAGTTGTGGCAACCGCTCTCCAACTCTCTTGCCAAGTTAAACTTTTGTAGTGACCTTGTTTCATACCCCGTGTGTGTCTTACAGACCCCATTCTTTTGATATGTCATAATCTACCACGCACCACCTCTGAATAATTTCAGACCAGGTTTTTAAAAGTTAGCACCTTTACTGAAGATTCATCAACACAGTTCAATATCACAGCACACATGAAACAGAGTCCAGCTGCAGGCTGCCCAGGTTCATAAAAAAAAAAAAAAAAATAGGGAAAATTGCACAAAGGGACAAGTAAGCAGCTACCACTCCACTAGACATATAGGGGTTGATTTACTAAAGCTGGAGAGTGCAAAATCTGGTGCAGCTGTGCATGCTAGCCAATCAGCATCTAACTTCAGCTTGTTCAATTAAGCTTTGACAAAGAAACCTTGCATGAGGATATACCCCTAATGGAATCCAATGTGACAGGGTCCAGGGTCATTGGATGCCTTGCATCCTTATACGACCGTTCCACGTTTAGCAGACAAACTCCAGGGGGGTCCAAAGGTTGTGGTCACAGAGTGGTGAATATCACTTTTGCCTGCTTGGAGTTGGGGTCGTATCTTGAAGATACTTAGTAGATGGCTTACTTTACACACAAAAAACACTCTAAACCTTGAGAGAACAGCACAGATAATCTTCTTTCATGAGACTGACATCTCCACTGAGACTTGTATAGTCAGATCCCAAGTGAGTGAGAACAAAGTATACCCTCTAATCAGTCCTCCATCAAGAGCTGAGGAGCTTACACTTCATCCTTCCCAGCTCTCTAGTGGGAATGGAAGGTTTAAATGTGGAACGATCGTATAAAGATGCAAGGCATCCACTGAACCTGGACCCTGCCACATTGGATTCCATTAGGGGGATATCCCCCATACAAGTCTTATTGATCCACTAGCTAAGCAATATGGCTATGTGTGTCCACCATATCCGGTAAGCGCATAATCTTACCACTCCTGTTTCTACAGCACTGCACACGTTTTTTAAGATTGGAATATCGCTATATGAATTCATATGATCGTCACCTGTCCAGATTTTATCATCTATCCTTTTGGATCTACACCGGAGACTTTTTCACAAATAGTTGCACTTTAATCACTTCTGTCACTTTATTTGGGCCATATTTATGGTCCTATACAGGAATTCATGAATGAACATTCACACATGAACTTATGTTGTCTAACTGATGTTTTTTTCATATGAATTAATATATTTTTTCATTGTTAACAACCCTTTTTCAAAACTTTAGCGCTACACTTATCTATATTACTTTGCTAAGAAAAGCAAAGCCCATTAAGCTAAAGTCCAGTAATAATAGGTTCCTAGTCCAGGGAATATTCCAGTAATGTGACCCAGAAAGGAGCCGAATGCTCCAATAGGACTACATGTTGCAGCAGTTCTTCCTCTGTAAATTCCATGTGGAAGAGAGAGGTTGCTCTGAGCCCGCCACTGATATTTATGTGGCTTACAAGAGGTTGGTAGACCCAGAAAGCCTGGAAAAGAGTCTAGACACAATTAACCCCTTTCCATTCTGGGCAGCCTGTAACTGTCTAAATAACTACAGTGCATTAAATACAGCAGCAGTAATACAATGAACCTCCGCAAACACCTGCTTGCAAACTTTGTGCAAGTGGTTTTGAATGTGTATCAAGCTTCAGGCATGTGCCTCCTGGGCTGGGCAAGTGGCGGAGAGCAGTTCTAGAAGAATATTATATTTAGGCATAAAAATGTGCAGAAATGCATGTGCACACATTTACCGTCGCTCCTATTAAACTCCATGGGAAGAAAAAAGCCTGATTATGTTCAACAATAGCTCATGTACCTACACCAACAGCCTTGACATTGTGACCGCCTGCCATACTAACCACCTCCCACCTAATATTGAGTAGTTCCCCCTTTCGCAAAAAAACAGCCATGACCCATTGAAGCATGGACTCCACTAGACCTCTGAAGGAATGCTGTGACATCTGGCACCAAGCTGTCAGTAGAAGATCTTTTAAGTCCTGTAAGTTGCAAGGTGGGGCCTTCTTGTATCTGACTAGTTTTTCCAGCACATCCCATAGATGCTAGATTGAAGCAAGAGCTGGAGAATTTGGAGGCCAAGCTAACACCTGAAAGACACCTTTTTCCATTGCTCCATAGTCCAGTTCTGATGCTCATGTGCCAATTGTGGGTGCTTTAGGCTGTGGACATGGCTCACCATGGGCATCCTGACTGGCCTTCGGCTACACAGCCTTATATGCAACAAACTGTGATGCACGCTGCGTTCTTACATATTTCTATAAGAACTGGCATTACAAATTGGCCCTTATCAAAGTTGCACAAATCCTTATGCTTGTCCATTTTTTTCTGCTTTCAACACATCAAGTTCAGGGACAACATGTTCATGTGCTGCCTAATATATCCCACCCACTTTCAGGTCATTGTTAAGTATGGTTGCCACCTTTCCGGTATTCATCCAGACAATCCCGATCTTCAATCATGTGTCCGGGCTTAAATCAGTCTACCTGAAAACCCAGACACATTATTCAGACTGGACCAGAGGCGGTGCCAGGGGGGTGCTTCCTCTCCCTGGTACCATAAATGACAAGTGATGCTGGAGCCTGTGGAGCTGCCCTGTGTTTTTACTCACTGTTGCTGGGGGTCCACTGAGTACTTCTCCTTGCTCCTGGTGAAGAAAGAAGAAATTAACTGAAGAAAGAGGGACGCCGGCCCCTCAGTCATGGTTTAGCCACACCCCCTCCCCTTGTGTAGCAGATAATGCCCAGAGGTTCAGGAGGTCTGTTTCTTTGTGTTCTAATGCAGATGCCTAATGTGGAGGGGGAGGAAGGGTGGCTGCATGGAAATCCAGGGGGGTACATAACAGCTGACCTGTAGAGGGAAGCATTTATAACAGGAGAGGAAGATAGGGTCTCTTTTGTCTTAAAATCCCTACCTACCTATCAGCAGTTTTTTAAAAAAATATGAGTTTGGTAACCAGCAGATTAACCCCAGCAAACACTTTCTTCTATGCAGTGGAGGAGCAGTTTGAGTGAAAACTACAAAATTCAAACTTCCCCTAAGCTTCTGATGTTTAGCTGTATGGGGTAACCTAAAAAATATATCTTTTTGGGGGGTTATAAAGTGTTTTACATATTTATTTATTTGTGTCATGACACTCCATTTTCTGCCATTCCAGGGAAATATTGTGCTTGGGTCCTTTATCCAGTTAAGGATCTAAGACCTACCTCTTACAACCTTGAGAGTACTTCCCCGCCGGGCACACTCCAGTGAAGGTCGCTACTGGGATCTGCTGACAGTTTGACAGCTGGCATCTCCATCTTTGTTTAACCGCTTCCCGACCGCATCGCGTACATTTACTGCTGCAGAGTGGCTCTGTCCCGGAAATCGCCGTCTATAAACGGCGGCTCGCGCGTGCGCTGTAGCAGGCCCGCTACACTCTGGAGGAGTGTGCCCACGGCTCAGGCAGACTCGATCTCCGCCGGCTACTCGCGATTGCCTGGCAGAGAACAAAAATGGGGAACCGCCGATGTAAACACGGCGGTTCCTCGCTCTGTCAGGCAGCGTGCGAGAGATCTATTGATCCCTGTCACTGGGATCAGTTAGATCTCTTATGCCCCTGGCAGCCCTGCCCCCTCACAGTTAGAACACGCCTAGGGAACACAGTTAACCCCTTCCCTGCCCCCTGCAGGTTAACCCTTTCACTGCCAATGACATTTATACAGTAATCAGTGGATATTTAAATTTCTGATCGCTGTATAAATGTCATTGGTCCCAAAAAAGTGTCAAAAATGTCTGACATGTCAGTCCCAATATAGCAGTCCCGATAAAAATCGCAGGTCGCCGCCATTACTAGTAAAAAGAAAAAAAATAGTAAAAACGCCATAAATTAATTCTCATGGTTTGTAAACACAACTTTTGCGCAAACCAATCAATAAACGCAGATTGCAATTTTTTTTACCAAAAATATGAGGAAGTATATAAATCGGCCAAAACCGATTACTACAGTTTTTTTTTTATATTTTTTTTTTTGGATTTGTATTTTAGCAAAAAGTAAGAAATGAGGATATTTCACAGCAAAGTTGTAAGGAAATGTTTGAGAAAACTCTCTCTTTATTTAGCATGATAGACTTGCTCCATGATGGTAAAATGCAACTGGGATGCATTATGATTGGCTTCTGCAAAATGTCTTGCAATAGGGGAGGAAAATTCACTGCTATGTTGGCTGATGCAAGCTCATACTTCCAGACTAGCTCGAAACAATGTAGTAAATATAGAACATTGGATATACTGCAATTATAGAATTGGCTTAGAAACACATTTCTGACCTGTATGCAGATAGGTAAAAGATTCACCCATCTTGAAAAATATGCATTTTGTGCAAAGCTCACATGAGAACACGCCTTAGGGTGGTCAGAGTAAGAGAGACCATTACCTTATTGAGATTTACTTGAGGAAAAGACAGCATATTCAAGTTGGTTACATGGGTTTCATGATCGCATTTAGGCCAGTAGCAGATCATGGAAGGTGCTAGACAGGCAAATATCATTCAACAGGATCAGTGGATGTTCTTGATTGTGTAGCGCAGACTAGACACATGTAATTCATTTCGTTCCGAATGCGTCTTTTAATGAATTTTTCTAAATTCGTTAATTCGGAAGAATCAGAATTTCCAAATTTTTCTGAATTTTCGTAATTTTGAATTCGAAAATTTGCTAAATCCGAAAATTGGAAAATCTGAAATTCCAAAATACGAAAATTTGAAAACCTGATAATTTGAAAATCTGAAATAATAACTAACTGATAATAACTTAACTATTACTAACTATTAAATTATATGTATTGGAATTTCCTTTAAAATTTCGCTGTTAGTGATAAATTTGTATTTACGTTCACTAACAGCCAATTTTGAAAGGAAATTCCAATACCTATAACTTAATAGATATTTATTAGTCAGTTATTATATTGAATTTTCGGATTTTCTTTCTTATTTTCGAATTGTCGGAATTTTGAATTTCCGAATTTCTGAATTTCCAAATTTTTGAATTTTCGGGTATTCAAATTTTCTCTTTTGATTTTCCGAATTTCTGAATTTTGAATTTTGCCATTTTTTAATTTAAATTTACAGAATTCTTGAATTTCCGAATTTCGAATTCCGAATTTTCAAATTTCCAAAATGTTCGAATTCCCGACTTTACGAATTCCTGAAACAAAAGAACGAACAGAACTAAAACAAATTAATTTTTCAACTGTGCACAAGTCTAGTGCAGACCCCTGATGGGCCCCACTGAGTTGCCCCAGGTTCTCCTCCCAAATGGGTGTACAAGCAGCCAGGCACACAAGAACTCTCACAATTCAATGACCAGGCAAGGAATGACTTGGTTGGGATGCAGGGTGGGCTTTGGGATACTACAAATTTAATGCACAAAGAAACCAGAGGACACTCTCTACCTTGTCTACACTCTTCAGGTTACTTCCCCTCTTGGCAGACACTAGGATAACAAGCAACCCTGGGACTCCAAACAAAGGAAAGGTCCCCGTTCAGCAGCATTGGAGTAGATGTTCAAGGGGTAAGAGCAGTGAACAGTCACTAGGATCCTACACTCAGGCCTCTACTTACAATGCTCTTGTCCAATATCAGCCAGCCACTTCTCCTGTGAATCTTCAGGCCAGATGTTCATTAAATTCCCTTGGTTTGGCTCCAGCTATTTCCAGAAAATAGGCCCCCCAGCTCTCACTGGGCTGGTACCTCAGTGAACTCCTGCAGACTTCACCTACATTGCCCAGAAGGGCAGCAGCCTCCTTCTGGACAAGAACCTTGCTGCTCTAGGCCCCAGGCTTCATATGCCCTCCTAAGCGACCTACTGGGCTTTCTTTCCCAGGGATTGGCTGAAATCACATAAATATTCAGGCCAAGGGCCAAGGGTCTGCCTATTCCAACCTACTACATTCCGGAATCCACTAGAAGGCAGGGGGAAGTAGTTGGGCTTGCAGCCATTGAGACCCAGAACAGCCAAAAATAATCTCACACTGCTCCAATGATTACAGAGGAGCCAAAGAACTAGATTTACCTGAACCTCTCTAGAAATATATTGATGCCTCATTAGAATGGTGGGACCTGTCACGCTGGAAGTCGCACTACAGATGCTCAGGCAGCAGCAGATAAAGATTTAAGGCAAACAGCCTTTGGTCACTTTTTGTCAGAAGCCTTTTGGGAATTTGAACTTCCAAAAAAATTGACTTGGCTTGGGATAATTGACTAAGTTCATGAAATTCACTCCAAACCTAACAACCAACTTTGTGGTCAACTCTACTTAGGGCAGTTACATGCAAAAAAGGGGATCCCAACAAAGGAGTTTGTTTTGGGTACCAAAGTTTGTGTACCTAGAGCAGGGATATGCAATTAGCGGACCTCCAGATGTTACATAACTACAAGTCCCATGAGGCATAGCAAGATTTTGACAGCCACAAGCCATGACACCCAGAGGCAGGGGCATGATTGGACTTGTAGTTTTACAACAGCTGGAGGTCTGCTAATTGCTTATCCCTGACCTAGAGGATCAAATTATGGAAATATGTTGGTTATTGAATATATGACCTGGATGCTGTAAGACAGTTCTGTCAACCATTTAGCCACCTTGCCACCACATGATAACATCATTTACATTACAAAAAGTAGCCAGTAAACACATAATAGGTTTCCTCGATATTATACAGGAACCATCTCTTTTCTCCTTTCATTTTTCCTGCTATGGGTGAATTTGATGAGTAAGGTTAGGAAGATTTATGTGCAATTAGACAAGAGAAACAGTGAATAATTGATAGACCTGACCCGACAAGTCATGCTGTGTTTTTTAATAATATATGATGTTTTCACAATGTCTGTGATTTAATATTCTGTGCACATTCACATTTGTCTGTCCATGCAGAGCATTATAGGCTGACGAATCAATTTAATCCCCGAGTCACATAGCGTTTTGTACATCAAAATGGAATGCCATGTTTATTGATTTTAGATTTCTTACTACAATATGAGAGCATGGGGTACCCAGCAGACAATTCTCAGATAGCTGTATAGTTGCTTGTATTAATGGAGGAGGATGTGGAGATGTTGCTTTATCATTCAATGATAATATAGGATTTGCAGTGTCAGTGTGTGTCTTTTGTTATCATTCAATATGAACATGGGGCACAATAAAGGAAAAAAGAAAGGGAAATTAGTCTGAGAAATTGAATGTAAAGTAAACGTCTGCCTTTCCCAAAATGATTAGAGTTGAGCGAACCTCTGGAAGTTCGGGTTCTGCTGGTCCGGCCGAACTTCGGGACAAAGTCCGGGTCCGGGTCCGGACGGAACCCGAACGATCGCACGGACACCGAACCCCATTGAAATCAACGGGGACCCGAACTTTTAGGCACAAAAAGGGCTGTAACAAAGTCCTGGAAAGCCCTAGAGGGCTGCAAAAGGAAGTAAAATGGGGGTAAGGGTAGGGCAAGTGCCCTACAAAAAAATGGGGATAGGGAAAATAAATTAAAATCAAATAAAAAAATGGGAAGGGGGGTGCATGTGGAGTAGGAGCCTAGAGGTTGACTAGGCCGTGACCGTGGCAGTGTAGGTGGAAGTGGCGATGGTAGAGGAGTAGGAGGAGGTAGCCAACATGGTATTTTTTTTTTGTATTGAGGCCTATTCAAAAAAATAAGTATATGAATGACTGTGTGAGTCCGGTCTAAATGTTTATTCTGCACAAGGTACAGACAAGTCTTGTGGGATCCATGCCTGATTAATTTTAATAAAGGTATGCTTGACCACGTTGGATGTGGACAGGCGGCTGCGCTTGTCTGTGATAACGCCCCCTGCCGGAGGAGGATGAGGAGATGGTAGCGGTGAAGGTGGATGTGACGGTGCCAGTGCCGGATCAGTTGGAGATCCGAGGATGAGGTGTACGTGGGGGGAAGGGTAAAAAAATAAACTAAAATTAAATAAAAGGGATAGGGGTAAAAAAACATCCCGTGAACGGGATGGGAATGGGGGT
>BLSH010319047.1:63481-86351 GCA_018402905.1 Glandirana rugosa | reverse complement strand
TTCGTTGGACAGAGTTTAATCTGCAAATCTCCAACTCTAAGCAGCGGTATTTGAAATCTCAAATTCCCCCAACAATCTGATCGTAGAGCACGATCGTAGCGATCGTTGTTCTATGCAGAGCTTGATCTGCAACTCAAAGCAGCGGTATGTGAAATCTCTAATTTCTGCTATCTGTCCTCAGAGCAACAGCACAGACAGCAGTAGTAAAGTAATCTATCTCAGGATGCAGGATCAGGTCTTAAAATGGCTAAAATCTGTCCCTCACGCCGTCAGCTACCTTTCCCTATACTAACCCAAGGAGCATGTGACTGCAGCACTGTGACTCCAGCTTATAAAGAGGCTGGGTCACATGATGCACTGGCCAATCACAGCCATGCCATTAGTAGGCATGGCTGTGATGGCTTCTAAGGGCAAACCAGTGAAACGCTTGTTGATTGGCTGCCCTGCAGCTTCTCAACACGTGGAATAAAATAGCAGAGCCCCGGACCGAACCCGAACGATTTTTGAAATGTCCGGGTCCGGGTCCGTGCCACGGACACCCGAAAGTTCGGTACGGACCCGAACGTTACAGTCCGGGTTCGCTCAACACTACTAGTGACAGGTGCTGCAGAGATGCCCAGGGAAACCTC
Organism: Glandirana rugosa; assembly: GCA_018402905.1. Classification (NCBI taxonomy): domain Eukaryota; kingdom Metazoa; phylum Chordata; class Amphibia; order Anura; family Ranidae; genus Glandirana; species Glandirana rugosa. Next base: position 85,722 of record BLSH010319047.1, on the reverse strand, counting down.
CCAGGAACCCGCAGTGGTGAGGCACATGGTTTCCCAAGACAACTGTGGAGCCGCCCTAGTGGGCAAAAGAATCCCTTTGGAGAGGAAGGGTGGTGCGTTGAGCAGCACACAGGGTGCAGTGCATTATGACCAAAAACAGCCTGCTAAAGCTTATAACACTGCTATGTCTATGAATGCTGATGATAAAGGTATTGCTGATGATACATGCACTTATGCTGGTGATGTGTTCACTAATAATGAGGAAGGGGGATGTCTCCCTTGGCAACCAGAAACAGAGCCACCGGGTTGTCTATGGAAGTCTCAGGGTCTCTCCATGCGTTGGAGCCAGAGATTTTTCAGGACAGCACTGAATTTGCTCTGGTGGAACAGACTGGGTCTACACCATGCTGTGAGAGTTTGTGTGAGCAGTCCACTCACCATATATGTAACCCAGTTGGTAAGGGGTTAAGTTAGCCGGCCAAAGCTAAAAGTACACAGCTGAGTGTGTTGTTAGCACCCCCAGGGCAATCTGGCCAAAATGGTGTATTGCAGCCTGCCTTGATTGATGATGCATTAGCTAAGAGTAAAAGCATGTTGTCAAAATGTGATTTATATAGAACTGACAAAGGTACTGTTTGTGCTGCAGAATCCCAGGTGCCTCCTAGAGCAGGTGATGAGGTGCTGCAGAGCCCTCATAATGGAAGCACAATGGATTGGGACAGTTGGGCCAAACTACTGCTAGCCATGCTGGACTAGGCTATGTTAAGCAACAAGGGTGTGGACACAACAACTGCTATGCCAGACAGGGGGATTGCAGAGCGGCCAGTGGTTGAGAGGCGTGTTGGTCCCTGTGAAGATTGTTTCCCTCAAGCTGGAAGGACCAGATAAGGGCGCATGCATAGCAGATGTGTTGTCCGCAGCCCAACTGCTGAATGGCAAGCGTCAAGGTGACAATGTAACAAATGTTGACTAGGGCTAGCCCATCCCCCACACAGTTAGAACACACATAGGGAACACAGTTAACCCCTTGATTGCCCCCTGCATGTTAACCCCTTCACTGCCAATGACATTTACACAGTAATCAGTGGCTATTTTTAGCTCTGATCGCTGTATAAATGTCAATGGTCTCAAAAATTTGTCAAAAATGTTATCTGTCCGCCACAATATCGCAGTTTTGATAAAAATCGCAGATCGCCGCCATTACTAGTGAACAAAAAAAAATTCGTAAAAACGCCATAAATTAATTCTCATGGTTTGTAAACATGCCAATTTTTGCACAAACCAATCAATATACGCCTATTGCGATTTTTCTTTTTTTTTTAACCACAAATATGTAGAAGAACATATATCGGCCAAAACTGATGAATAAATTAGCTTTTTTTATATTGTTCTTTTGGACATGTATTATAGCAAAAAGTAAAAAAAATCTTTGTTTTTTTTTCAAAATGGTCACTCTTACTTCTAGCGCAAAAAAAAAAACAAAACGCAGAGGTGATCAAATACCACCAAAAGAAAGCTCTATTTGTGGGCAAAAAAATACGTTAATTTTGTTTGGGTACAACATCGCACGGCCGCGCAATTGTCAGTTAAAATGACACAGTGCCGAATCGCAAAAAGTGCTCTGGCCAGGAAGGGGGTAAATCCTTCCGGGGCTGAAGTGGTTAAGCAAAGTCGGATCCCTACACCTTCAGGACAGGGAGTTGGGGAGAAGGCTGAAGATACACACGGAAAAAATATTGGGCCTATGCAGCTGATAGCTGGCGCAGAGGTGTCCCAATCGTGAATTCGGGCTGGTGTGTTCTGCCTCCTACTGGGTTGAAACAAGGGGGAAGGATATGTGGCAGGACAAGACGCTGTCACTGTGAAATTTGTGGTTTTAAAGGACACAGAAAATGCACATTGGCTCAGTGCAGGACTACAAATTGTACCTGTGGAGTAGAGAAAACTGCTTTTGCAGCTTTCCCCAGGGTTTGGAATACCTTGATGGGGCTCTGTAGTTGGGAGAGATTCCATAGTGTCTTGGGTGGGACAGAATCTCCAACCCTGTGTCCGTGTTTTTTGGATGACCAGCAGGGTGTGTGCTCAGGTGAACACAGCCCTTATATTGGGAATACCTCATGGCTCTCCCAGTTGGAGACATCTCCACCCAACAGACAGGAGGTCTGTGCATGGGGAGTCAGGATGAGTCCATTCCTCTCCAGAAGTCAGAGGGGATGCAGGAGGCAGCCAAAGCCCGTGGGTCTATAAGAGACATTAAACGGCCTGAGGACTAAGGCCAGAGTGGAGCTGTGTGCGCTAGAGTGTACCCGTCAGCACTGAAGAACCTGTGGTCTGTGTGACCCATGAAAAGAGCAGAGGTACTGCTAAATAGAGAGCCAGGTGGGCTAGCATTTTCTGTTTTTTGTATTTACTGTAGAAGAACCCCTGTGTGGGAAACCTATGTTACAGACTTTTAATCTGGCTTTTAATAAAAATGGGCTACCAGTCCCTTAAAATATAGTTCCTGGCTGCTGGCTTGAATCACTGGAGAAGGCATCCACCACTAGAACTAACGATCCCCCATGTTACTATATATATATATATATACATAGTATCTCTCAAAAGTGAGTACACCCCTCACATTTTTGTAAATATTTTATTCTATCTTTTCATGTGACAACACTGAAGAAATGACACTTTGCTACAATGTAAACTAGTGAGTGTACAGCTTGTATAACAGTGTAAATGTGCTGTCCCCTCAAAATAACTCAACACACAGCCATTAATGTCTAAACCGCTGGCAACAAAAGTGAGTACACCCCTAAGTGGAAATGTTCAAATTGGGTCCAAAGTGGCAATATTTTGTGTGGCCACCATTATTTTCTGTTGTCTTCAAACATTTTTATTGTAGTAAAACAGATAGAAGAACGTTAGCATTACAGAGGCATCATATAACATCAAGGGGTACAGAGTTCTACAGTCTATACTGGAAAAAACAGTACTGTTAACTGCATTGTAAATTCCCCAAGGCTCTGAATGATGAGCCTGGCATCAAACAGTATCAGACTCAATATATTAGCTTGTCCGGTTTCAGATGTACAGAGCTCATTGAAGGGACAGATGAGCGGGATAGGTGGCCCATCTGAACCAGGCAGTTGGCATAGTCGGTGTAAGTGCAGGCCACCATTATTTTCCAGCACGGTCTTAACCCTCTTGGGCATGGAGTTCACCAGAGCTTCACGGGTTGCCACTTGAGCCCTCTTCCATTCCTCCATGATGACATCACAGAGCTAGTGGATGTTAGACACCTTGCGCTCCTCCACCTTGAGGAGGCCTACAGATGCTCAATAGGGTTTAGGTCTGAATACATGCTTGACCAGTCCATCACCTTACCCGCAGCTTGTTTAGCAAGGCAGTGGTCGTCTTGGAGGTGTGTTTGGGGTCGTTATTATATTGGAATACTGGCTTGCGGACCAGTCTCCAAAGGGAGGGGATCATGCTCTGCTTCAGTATGTCACAGTACATGTTGGCATTCATGGTTCCCTCAATGAACTGTAGCTCCCCAGTGCCAGTAGCACTTATGCAGCCCCAGACCAAGACACTCTCACCCCCATGCTTGACTGTAGGCAAGACACACTTGTATTTGTGCTCACCTGGCTGCCGCCACACACATATGACCAGCGAAGTATTTAGGTTTTGTGCTGCCCTAGGCCTGACTAAACTCATGCACCCCCCTAATTTAAATATGGGCCACTCTTTCATGTCAAGACCACACCCCTTCCTGTTTAAGACCCGCCCTGAAATTTCCTAGTGGGGACACTAGTTCTGAGGGCCTTGGGGGGATTGGAATGGATTTACTTAAGAGATTTGCTCACACTTCCTGTTTGACTATGGGGCAGCACAACAACTCGTTGGTTGGGGCCCACCACCTGGGCCCCTTGGGACGCTCGGGTCCCCTACATATGTATGGGCTGTCCCCCTCTGATGGGGGCCTGCCGATATTGTCATACCGGCAGCAAGTGCAGCCACTTTATGGGGGTGCCAGACCCCTTTGTCTCCCACCCCAGTCCACCCAATAAGACTAAAAGTGTAGTGCAAGCCATCGGGGACTCTTTTTGTGCTGCCCCCCTGCAAAGTGCTGCCCTAGGCCTGGGCCTTGTTGGCCTAGGCCAAGATACAGTGTTGCATATGACACCATCTGAACCAAATATGTTTATCTTGGTCTCATCAGACCACAAGACAGGGTTCCAGTAATCCATGTCCTTAGTCTACTTGTCTTCAGCAAACGCTTTGCGGGCTTTCTTGTGCATCATCTTTAGAAGAGGCTTCCTTCTGGGACGACAGCCATGCAAACCAATTTGATGCAGTGTGCAGCGTATGGTCTGAGCACTGACAGGCTGACCCCCCCCCCCCACCCTTTCAACCTCTGCAGTAATTCTGGAAGCACTCATGCGTCTATTTCCCAAAGACAACCTCTGGATATGACGCTGAGCATGTGCACTCAACTTCTTTGTTCGACCATGGCATGGCCTGTTCTTAGGGGAACCTGTCCTGTTAAACCGCTGTATGGTCTTGGTCACCATGCTGCAGCTCAGTTTCAGGGTCTTGGCAATCTTCTTATAGCCTAGGACATCTTTATGTACAGCAACAATTTTTTTCCAGATTCTCAGAGAGTTCTTTGCCATGAGGTGCCATGTTGAACTTCCAGTGAGAGAGTGAGAGCGATAATACCAAATTTAACACACCTGCTCCCCGTTCACACCTGAGACTTTGTAACACTAATGAGTCACATGACACCGGGGAGGGAAAATGGCTAATTGGGCCCAATTTGGACATTTTCATTTAGGGATGTACTCTCTTTTGTTGCCAGCAGTTTAGACATTAATGGCTGTGTGTTGAGTTATTTTGAGGCGACAGCAAATTTACACTGTTATACAAGCTGTACACTCACTACTTTACATTGTAGCAAAGTGTCATTTCTTCAGTGTTGTCACATGAAAAGATAGAATAAAATATTTACAAAAATGTGAGGGGTGTACTCACTTTTGTGAGATACTATATATATACAGTGGGGCAAAAAAGTATTTAGTCAGCCGCCAATTGTGCAAGTTCTCCCACTTAAAAAGTTGAGAGGGGCCTGTAATTTTCATCATAGGTACACTTCAACTATGAGAGACAGAATGAGGAAAAAATCCAGAAAATCACATTGTTTGATTTTTAAAGAATTTATTTGCAAATTATGGTGGAAAATAAGTATTTGGTCACCTACAAAAAAAGCAAGATTTCTGGCTCTCGCAGACCTGTAACTTCTTCTTTAAGAGGCTCCTCTGTCCTCCACTCGTTACCTGTATTAATGGCACTGTTTGAACTCATTATCAGTATAAGTCAGACTCCAAACTCCACTATGGCCAAGACCAAAGAGCTGTCAAAGGACACCAGAAACAAAATTGTAGACCTGCACCGGGCTGGGAAGACTGAATCTGCAATAGGTAAGCAGCCTGGTGTGAAGAAATCAACTGTGGGAGCAATTATTAGAAAATGGAAGATATACAAGACCACTGATAGTCTCCCTCGATCTGGGGCTCCGCGCAAGATCTCACCCCGTGGGGTCAAAATGATCACAAGAAGGTTGAGCAAAAATCCCAGAACCACACGGGGGGACCTAGTGAATGACCTGCAGAGAGCTGGGACCAAAGTAACAAAGGCTACCATCAGTAACACACTACGGTGCCAGGGACTCAAATCCTGCAGTGCCAGGCGTGTCCCCCTGCTTAAGCCAGTACATGTCTAGGCCCGTCTGAAGCTTGCTAGAGAGCATTTGGATGATCCAGAAGAGGATTGGGAGAATGTCATATGGTCAGATGAAACCAAAATAGATGTTTTTGGTAAAAACTTAACTTGTCGTGTTTGGAGGAGAAAGAATGCTGAGTTGCATCCAAAGAACACCATACCTACTGTGAAGCATGGGGGTGGAAACATCATGCTTTGGGGCTGTTTTTCTGCAAAGGGACCAGGGCGACTGATCCATATAAAGGAAAGAATGAATGGGGCCATGTATCGTGAGATTTTGAGTAAAAACCTCCATCCATCAGCAAGGGCATTGAAGATGAAACATGGCTGGGTCTTTCAGCATGACAATGATCTCAAACACACCGCCCGGACAACGAAGGAGTGGCTTTGTAAGAAGCATTTCAAGATTCTGGAGTGGCCTAGCCAGTCTCCAGATCTCAACCCCATAGAAAATCTTTGGAGGGAGTTGAAAATCTGTGTTGCCCAGCGACAGCCCCAAAACGTCACTGCTCTAGAGGAGATCTGCATGGAGGAATGGGCCAAACTACCAGCAACAGTGTGTAAAAACCTTGTGGAGACTTACAGAAAACGTTTGACCTCTGTCATTGCCAACAAAGGGTATATAACAAAGTCCTGAGATGAACTTTTGTTATTACATAGTTACATAGTAAACGAGGTTGAAAAAAGACACAAGTCCATCAAGTCCAACCTATGTGTGTGTTTTTAATATCAGTATTAAATTGTATATCCCTCAATGTTGTGGTCCCTTAGGTGTGCATCTAATAGTTTTTTGAAATGATCTAGACTCCCAGCAGAGACTACTGCTTGTGGAAGAGAATTCCACATCCTTACTGCTCTTACCGTAAATAACCCTCTACGCTTTTTAAGGTTAACCCGCCTTTCTTCTATTTTTAGTGAATGGCCACGTGTCTTTGTGTGCTCCCGTGCACAGAATAGTTTTGTACCTACTGCAGGGTCACCAGTACAGTATTTGTACATTGAAATCATATCCCCTCTCAAGCGTCTCTTCTCCAGAGAGAATAAGTTCAGTGCTTGTAATCTTTCCTCATAACTAAGGTCCTCCAATCCCTTAATAAGCTTTGTGGCCCTTCTCTGTACCGTTTCCAATACCAGGACATCCTTCCTGAGGACTGGTGCCCAGAACTGGACGGCATACTCCAGGTGCGGCCTCACCAGCGACTTGTATAGTTGGAGAATTATTGATTTATCCCTGGAGTTGATCCCTTTCCTGATGCATGCCAACACTTTGTTAACTTTGCTTGCAGCAGCTTGGCATTGCATGCCACTGCTGAGCCTGTTCTCCACCAGGGCCCCTAGGTCTTTTTCCATCCTAGATTCCCCCAGAGGCTCTCCCCCTAGTGAGTAGTTTGTTTTTTTGTTCTTGGTACCCAAATGCATTATCTTACATTTTTCTACGTTGAATCTCATCTGCCACTTGTCTGCCCACCCCATTAATTTATTCAGATCTTCTTGCAAGGTTTCCACATCCTGTGGAGAGTTTATTGCTCTGCTTAGCTTGGTATCATCTGCAAATATTGAGATTGAGCTGTTCACCCCGTCCTCCAAGTCGTTTATGAATGAATTGAATAGGATTGGTCCCAGGACAGAACCTTGGGGAACTCCACTTTCTACACCAGACATTTCAGAGTATTCCCCATTTATCACCACCCTCTGGACTCTCCCCTGCAGCCAATTTTCAATCCAGGTGCTTATTGACCAAATACCTATTTTCCACCATAATTTTCAAATAAATTCTTTTAAAATCAGACAATGTGATTTTCTGGATTTTTTTTCTCATTCTGTCTCTCGTAGTTGAAGTGTACCTATGGTGAAAATTACAGGCCCCTCTCGTCTTTTTAAGTGGAGAACCACAATTGGTGGCTGACTAAATACTTTTGTGCCCCACTGTATATTTTTTTTTTAAACCAACAAATATATTTTATCAAATAAGCAATCTAGAGTGTCACATCATTAAGGCAAATCTTTTGTAGGGTAATATTTTTACTATAAGATTGCATTAAAGTGTATCTAAACCCAAAAACAAAAATGCAGTTCCATTCTTTAGATGAAGTGGCTAAATTAGCTTTCTTTTTTTCAAGCTTTTTTTCCCCCTTTATTTTCACCTGCTAATACTGTAGATTATACACTTCCTGTCCCTATGGGGTTTATTTAACTTCAGCTTGTTCAATTAGGCTTTGACAAAAAAAAAACCTGGATGTTCATTGCTTTCTATGCAGAGCCGCACCAGATTTTGCACACTCCAGTAATAGTAAATTGTCACAACTCCTGGGGTCTGGTGACAGGTGCGTACCACGGGAGTGCGAATTGCACCAAGGGTTGTGTAGCGCACCACAAGGTTGTGGACCTATGGCTGACTGCTGCTAAGTAGTTCTGTCTGTTTCGGGGAGAGGGCAACCTAGATCACAGACATTGAAACACAGGGAGCTAGTGCATCGGTTTCCCCAGGGCGTGGAACAGCCAGTGGGTGTTCACTAGAGCCTCTAGTGGTGAGGATGGATTTGGCTGCAACTGGATCCAGGTCACGGCCCCCGGGTCCCCTAGCTCACACTCGTTCTGGCTACAGGTGGTAGAGGGGAAGCAGCAGCAACACAAGAATAGAAAGATTAGTCAGAGGGATAGCAAAGGGTCAAGGCTACAAGCAGACTGGAGAAACCGAGAACAAGCCGAAGATCGAGGTATCAGGCAGGAAGGGATAGTCAGACAAGCCAAAGATCATAACACAGTTATGACTCAGAGCAAACGAAGGAGACAAACACACACAAGCCAAACACGGACAAACGTTGATCAGCAATGCAGCCCTGCACTGCCAGGTGTTATATCCTGTTACCAATTAAGGCCTGGGGTGGAGACCAGCTGAGGAGGGGCTACTAAAGCACACAGGTGAGGGAGGCCTGGCCTCTAACTGGACACATGCAGCAAAGGTAGGCAACAGATAAGACCTATGTTTGCTGGTTACATGACATAAATCAACCCCTATGTGGCTACGTTTATTCCTCCATCCATTTAAGGAGGCAGCCATGGTTGCTATTTAGGCTGGATGCAAAACATAACTTTTTTTGTTAATCTCTATTTTATTAAGGCTCATTAAAGTGGTTGTAAACACTTGACAACCACTTTAACCTACAGGTAAGCCTATAATAAGGCTTACCTGTAGGTTCCCTGCATATCTTTTAAACCTGCACAGTTTAGGAGATATACAGTGTACTGTGATGTGCCCACATCATCAACCACATGCGCAGTGAAGAAGTGGCCTCCATGCCGTTCCTTCACTGAGATTGTGCCGCGATTGTCGGCTCCCGCGCGCATGCCGTCACACGACTCCGGGCAGTCACAGAGCTGGAGATCGCGGCCCCGGAAGGAAGAGGGGCAGAAGATGGACACTTCCTACTGCGGGGACAGCGCGAAACATTGCGGGCTTCCAATGCAGGTAAGTGCCACATAATGGGCTAATATGCGATACATACTAGCCCATTATGCTTTTACATTGCAGGGTAATAAAGAGGAAGTAAAACCTATTAGGGTTTACTTCTTCTTTAAATCATTTATTTACACAAGAAAGGTATAAAATAGTTTTGCTAGTGACAAGGACACTATATATCTGGATAGAGAAATGGGTATTTTCTGTACTTGCTGAAAATGTACTTATCCTGAATTCTATCTATCTATCTATCTATCTATCTATCTATCTATCTATCTATCTATCTATCTATCTATCTATCTATCTATCTATCTATCTATCTAATTATTTATCTATCTATCTGACAGGATGACTGGGATGGGTCCTGAACGGAATGTATATTTCCTCACTATTTGGGTGGAGGACAGGAACATATTTATAGTACTCAGGGGTTTTCACCTATGCAGGGTGAGGCTGTCCGGGGTAGTGTGGTCGCAGAGGAGAGAACTGATTTACAGTACTCTCTGTATTAGTAGTCCTCATAAAGAACCCGGAATTCTGAGGTTCTAAGAGATTTTTTGGGGTGGGAAAGAGCCTCCAACCCTGATTACAGGGTTCTAAAGGGGTTAACCCAACTACAGGAGAGACCTAAAGGGGAACAGGAAGCCATCAACAGACTGTCTGCCCTAATATTGTAAAGCGCTGTGCAAACTGTCCGCGCTATATAAATCCTGTATAATAATAATAATAATGTCTGCAACATAGAGAGTGTTGCTGGACACATTGAGGAGTGGTGGCCTGCTTATGACTGAGACTTTGGTAAGCTGCTGGAAACCTCTGCTTTATAACCCCTGAGGCAGGTGGGATCCTAAACATGTTAAGGGAGAAGTTTTGTGGGCAGTGAGCCAAACTTTTGATTTTTGTACCAGGGGTATGTACTGTTTTGTTTTGTGCTGCAGGTTTGTTAGAGAACCTTAGTGAACAAACAGCATCATGAAGGCCAAGGAACACACCAGACAGGTCAAGGATAAAGTTATGGAGAAGTTTAAAGCAGGGTAAGGTTATAAAAAATACCCCAAGCTTAAAACATCTCACAGAGCACTATTCAATCCATCATGCTAAAATGGAAAGATTATGGCACAACTGCAAACCTACCAAGACATGGCTGTCCACCTAAACTGACAGGCCGGGCAAGGAGAGCATTGATCAGAGAAGCAGCCAAGAGGCCCATGGTAACTCTGGAGGAGCCGCAGAGATCCACAGCTCAGATGGGAGAATCTGTCCACAGGACAAAGACAACTATTAGTTGTGCACTCCACAAATCTGATCTTTAAGGAAAAGTGGCAAGAAGAAAGCCATTGTTGAAAGAAAGCTATCAGAAGTCCCGTTTGCAGTTTGCAAGGAGCCATGTGGGGGACACAGCAAACACGTGGAAGAAGTTGCTCAGGTCAGATGAGACCAAAATTGAACTTTTTGGCCTGAAAGCAAAACATTATGTGGGGCCGAAAACTAACATCACCCTGTACACACCATCCCCACCATGAAAATGGTGGTGGCAGCATCATGTTATGGGGATGATTTTCATCAGCAGGGACAGGGAAGCTGGTCAGAGTTGATGGGAAGATGAATGGAGCCAAATACAGGTCAATCTTAGAAGAAAACCTGTTAGAGTCTGCAAAAGACTTGAGACTGGGGCAGAGGTTCACCTTCCAGCAGGACAACGACCCTTGACCCTGGAATGGTTTAGATGAAAGCATATTCATGTGTTAGAATGGCCCAGTCACAGTCCAGTCCTAAATCCAATTGAGAATCTGTGGCAAGGCTTGAAAATTGCTGTTCAGATGCTCTCCATCCAATCTGACAGAGCTTGAGCTATTTTGCAAAGAAGAATGGGAAAAAATGTCCTCTCTAGTTGTGCAAAGCTGGTAGAGACTTCCCCAAAAAGACTTGCAGCTGTAATTGCAATGGAAGGTGGTTCTACAAAGTATTGACTCGGGGGGGCCAAATACAAATGCATGCCACACTTTTCAGATATTTATTTCTGAAAAGTTTTGTAAACCATTTATCATCTTCCTTCCACTTCACAATTATGTGCCACTTTGTGTTATTCTATCACCTAAAATCCCAATAAAATACACTTACGTTTTGGGTTGTAACAGGACAAAATGTGGGACATTTCAAGGGGTATGAATACTTTTTCAAGGCACTATATGTTTGCATTGGACGCAGCACAAATACCTGGAACATTTGTGATCTCAGTCCCCTGCCATATCCTGCAAAATGCTAATTATTGCATTGGCAATTTTAATGCTAATATAAAAGAAAGGGAGCTATGAAAAAAAAAACCCTGTTGGGTTTAATTGATGATTTTGCACCTAAATTCATCACACTCTAAATGATGGGTGGGTGGTAAGGATGTGTCTACTGTTTAATTATTTTGCTACTCTTTCCCATCTCCGAAGATCGGGAGGTATGCAGGTTGTCTCTATTCTTTATGTACACAACCTGTGGCAAACAGATTGTAACTGGAAATTTGGAAGTTTGAAAGATGAGCAAAGTATATATAAATTCCAGAGAGATGACTGGTCAGAAAATGGCTTTTATGTGGAATATGACTAAGGAGCCAGTGAATGTGATAACTGTGTGTGGGAGGGAAAAAAATGAAAACATTTCCTACAGTTTGAACTCATTCTTCCCAGGTTATTTGACATTTGTACAATCTGTAATGTTTCACCGGGGCTGGCGTGTGTTTCTTATGAATGAGCTTGGAATGAAGTGGGAACGTACAAGTTTAAACGGAAACATATCACACACTTCTCAATATAGCGTATAAAAACAAGAAAAACTAGAGGAGCAAATGACACCACTAACCGTGAAAGAGACGGGCCCAGAGTCCTGCTCATTGGAGCTTACCATTGATGGTAATTCATAAATATGATCCTCACAAATGTCAACCCCATTTCACACAGACCCGATTATTCAAATATTTCATGGTATTGATTTTTTTTTTTTTTTTAGATATTTTCAGAATCTTGATTTCAGAATAGAGATGTATGCATAAAGTCAAACTGAGGATAAACAGCTAAATACACATAAAATACAAATAATATCACACTAATTTTTAATAGGAAACAAAGATAGCCTTGGGTTAGTGTTTTCTACTTTTGAACTTGAAAAATTTTCAGACATTTTAGCCAAAATAGAGAGATTTTGGTGAAATTTTGCTATTTCAATTAAATGCCTTGGAGTTAGTGGGAAAGGTACTGTGAATTAATGTTGGTGTTTTTTTTTTTTTTAAACTTTAACTGACATTTTATCCAAATTAGGAAGATTTTGGTCAATCTTTGCTTTTTACTAAATGCCTTTGAGTTCATGGATTAAGCTACTGTGAATGAAGGTGTTTTTTTTTTAAGGGTGCGATGAGCTTTAAAAGACTCTTTGGACACATATTAGCTCTATTAAATTATCCTGGAACTGTTCTTTTGCCAAAAAAAAATGTCTGTGCTTATTCTGATTAGTTTATTTTTTCACATAAAATTACAAACAGCAACAAATAAAGTAAAGTATTTAGATAGACAATACACAATTAAAAATCAAACATACAAAACACACAAAGTACACTAAGTGAAATAAAGTAAAGTAGCCTAAAAATGCACATGCTATATATAAAAAAGACCTAAAAGGTGTAAACTGTGCTGTAGTGCAAAATAACTATTAGCGTGCATAACAAGGAAAAGCAGAAAACATACTACAGTATGTGCTGTTAACACAGTCAATTGTAAAAAACATGTTGCACTAACCCTAAATTAATGTGAATATCAGTGACATGGAATGAGAAATGAATGTAATTAAATAGAGTCACAGTAGTGACAAACATATGAATGCAAGTCCAGCAAAAACTGTGGCTTGAAGATAAAATATGAAATCCAACACCAGATAGAATCTAGGAAGGCTTACCAAAAAACCATGATACTCTTATGACAGGAAGGTTAGCTAACAATTGGGAATCCTTAAAGCGCAGGTCTTCCTAGTATTGGTACCACTCATCATTGGGGTGCCTCTTATAAATCTCGATCAGAGGCTTATATGTATCCAGAGGGAGAGAAAGATCCACATAGTGCGTACCCATAAAAATAAATCTTTAGAAGATAAAACAAGAAGATAACAGACAATAAAACGCTCACATTTAAATGATTTTCAGACAACTCAATAGGAAAACTCTGTCCGGCAAACAGTAAGGCTGATCACAAGCATTCAATCGTGTGATTATGTCACAGCAGGCTCCACCCTACGCATTTATTCACAACTGACAACTTCCCGGGGTATCAGGAAGATGTCAGTTGTGATGAAACGCATGGGATGGAGCATGCTGTGACATCATCATGCAATTGGACGTTCGTGATCAGCCATGAATTTTTTCTATTGAGTTGTCTGAACATCATTTAAATGTGAGTGCTTTATCTTTGTTGTAATAAAGATTTATTTTTAAGGGTACACACACTATGTGGATCTTTATCTCCCTTTGGGTAAATATAGACCTCTGATTGAGCGTTTTTAGACACATCCCAAGTGATGAGTGGTACCAATACCAGGAAGACCTGAGCTCTAAGGATTCCCAGTTAGCTCTTTGGGGGGGACCTTCCAGTCATAAGAGGGTCATGGCGTTTTGGTAAGCCTTCTTGGATTCTATCTGGTGTTGGATTCCATATTCTATCTTCAAGGCACAGTTATCACCTTTCTTAGTTGAGTCTACTTTCACGTCACATTTTTTTTTTTTTTTTGCTGTACTTGCATTAACATGTTTTTTACAACCGGAACTCTATTTAAATTGCATTCATTTCTCAAATCATCTCACTGGATTAATATTCACATTTATTTACAGTAAGCGCAACATGTTTTTTACAATATATTAAAAAGAATAGTTTTTTTTTATTTTTTTACAAGCAAATTTCAGCTTGGAAGCTGAATGAGCAAAATTGAGAATTACCACTTGACATGTTGCCAATGGTAGAATCAGGACCTTCTTCCTCCAGCTGGTGATGCCTCTATGATAACTAAAGATCTATATAGAGGAATCAGGACCGTGTTCCTCCTGCTGGTGATCCCTCTAGTGATGATTTCTGTTTGCTTTACCCCACTGTCTGGCCATATTGTTTGCTCCTTATTTTAAATTATTACCCCCACATTTTTTGCTTTTAAAGGTCTGGCTAACAAAAAGGATTTTTTTGCGCTAAATTCATAACTTTACATTTAGCTTCTTCTTTTTTTTTTTTTTAGATTCATACTTACCTAGGTGGATGCAGCATCAATCTAATGCTGCATCTGCCCCCGACGCCTCTAACACTGAGAACCGAGCGATCGAACACCGTAGATCGCTCAATTCTCACAGAGAGCTGCTGCTCTGCCCCCTGCTTGCTCCCTGGAGCGCTGGGCTGTAGAGGAGGCGGGAGCGGCCAGCTCGGGCTCTCAGTGGCTCACTGAGAGGCTGAGCCAGGTGCCGGTCCAGGGATCTGGGCGGATACCAACTCTATGGACGCCTGGACTGACTCTGTGACATCAGCAGAGAGCGGACTTCAGCCCACTCTCTGCTGAAAATGGGTCACAGGAGTGCAGAACGAACCACAGGTGATCCACAGGAGAAGTACAGCCAAACAAGCGTTGGCTGTGCTTCTCCTTTAAGGTGAAATTTTATGCTCCAGTGTTTTCTTGAGAACTTTTAATCACATCTCATATCTAGAATTTACATAAATAAGCAACAGTCTCAGACAGACCAGTTCCAACAAATATTTCTGATTGAAGACATGTCCTGCCAAACATGCAAAGTAGATGGTAAGCTGAGGTCCAGAGGCATAACAGCCCAACACTAACATGTGCCAAACGGAAAAGGGAATAATAATATAACCTCACAAGCTTAAAGAAATGTTGAGCCCACCCCATCTCAACCTTAAAGGAAAACTCCACTTTCATTAGGGATAAAAGTCTAACTCCAGCCAAAGCTTTTTACATTTCTTTTGAATGGAACATTAAAGGGTTAGAAAAGGAACAGGAGAAATTTCCAATGGGGACACAAACACATTATTAGAGGTGTGGAGAGCGATTAGAATTTTTGCCAATGTTTTTATTGCCTTCTGTTGTGTTGGCAACCAATCCCTTGACTTTTCATTTAGACATCAAATAGGGCTGTATCTTCTATAATGGCATTTGTGGGCATGTGCCTACAGCAGCACCAAGGCTGTATACATTGATATAACTTTTTCCTTATTTTTTACCCCTCTGTTACCCAACTCTGGAAATTTGTGGCAAAATACGTCAATAGAAATATATTGTTTTGACGTTGCTGGAAGCACTGAGAGTAGTCAAGGGGCTTTTTGTAGTTTAGTAAACAGAAATTTAACCTTGTTTTCTCTAGTTTGGTGCTCTGTGAAGCTGAAAAGTAGCCCTGCTTGTAACTCAAACACCATATTACCTCCAATAGTGCATTCTAATTGTGGTACTTACTAAAATAATCACAGGCTATAAGGACTGGCACGTCACACCCCCTTCCTATCCAGGCCATTATTTATTCTTTAGTGTTGTCATAGTTGGAATGACAATTACTCGGTCATGCAACACTGTACCAAAATACATTTTATAGGTTTTTTAGATGCAGATAAAGATTTCTTTTGATGGTATCCAATAACCACAATTTTTTTGACAATTCCTTCATTAAAAAATAAAAAAATAAAAAAACAGGGTCCCCCTGATGTAAATCCATCTACTGCAAGCCAAGTCGCTTGACAGCTCCGATACAGGCAAGGGGTGGGACCACCCCACCACGCCACCCGGCGGCACCACCCCACAACTTTTTTTTATTTGTTACTAAATATAAAAGAAAACAGTTTTCCTTACTTTCTGTTCTAAAACATCAAATAAAAATGTCACAGTACACCCCCCCCAAAGAAAAACCTTTATGGAAAGTAGATACCCCATGGTAATTTCATTTTTTGCCACAATTCTTTTGGAGATGAAGAAACAGACTGATACTGAGGGGGTAAAACACAGAGATCCATAAAATGTGCAGGTCATACACAGAGGAAGAAGGAGGTGAAGGGGTTATTGTACAGGTCACACACAGTGGGAGGATGGAGATGATGTACAGGATAAGGTTGATGAAGGGTTAATATCCCAGTCATATCAGAGACAGGATGGACCTGACATATACTGTAGGAGGGTGAACGGCTGTTTGGTACTGGATGACACTGGTGCTACAATAGTTTACACTGGGTGCTGCCTGTGATCAGGAGGCTTTCCTTCGATTGGTGTGGGAGATGAAAGTGAATGCTGGCTGCTAACGGCAGCCATTGTTTACACTGGTCCCAACAATTTCACCTTCTGTTTGTGAACTGCATTGTCCAATGAACTGTACGTTTACAGCACAATGCTTGTGCGTGCACTAGAGGAGCGCAAGATCATTGTAAAAGAATTACGTTTTAAAACATCGTTCCGCCTTCAGAAGTACGACGTCCATCCATTTTTGTATAACGGGCTGATGGCATGTAGTTAAAGAACAACTGTACTTTAATAAATACCTTCACACTCTTGAGTGCATCCTACTTTTGTGTGTCTTCTGACTCCAAACCACACAGCCTTTCTCCCAAACGAGATCCCTCCATACTACACAAGCATGCCATGGATCCGTGTGTTCCTCTGGGGAAACTGATGGTGGCCTCCAGGCTGGCCCGGACTGGGACAAAAAATAGGAACGGCATCTTAGACTGGGCAGCCCGATTGGGGGGGGGGGGCGAGCGTTCGTACGGGTGGTCAGTGACAGGATATTCTGAGCGATATCCCAATCCAGCTAAGAGACATCCTCCATAGAGCAAAGGGACATCCCCACCCGGCAAAGAGACATCCCCAATCCAGCAAAGAGACAACCCCAGTCCAGCAAGGATACATCTCAATCCAGCAAAGAGACACCCCCAGTCCAGCAAAGAGACAGCCTCAGACCAGCAAAAAGACATCCTCAGTCCAGAGACAGCCCCGGACCAGCAAAGAGAGAGTCCCAGGCCAGCAAAGAGACATCCTCAGACCAGCAAAGAGACACCCCCAATTCAGCAAAGAGACAGCTTCAGACAAGCAGAGAGACATCCCCAGTCCAGACATTGCCTCAGACCAGCAAAAAGACAGCATCAGACCAGCAAAGAGACATCCTCAGACCAGCAAAGAGACATCCCCAGTCTAGAGTACATCCCCAGACCGGCACAGAGACAGCCTCAGACCAGCAGAGACAGCCCCAGGCCAGCAGAGACAGCCCCAGACCAGCAGATACAGCCCCAGACCAGCAGAGACAGCCCTAGACCAGCAGAGACAGCCCTAGACCAGCAGAGACAGCCCTAGACCAGCAGAGACAGCCTCAGATCAGCAGAGACAGTCCCAGACCAGCAGAGACAGCCTCAGACGAGCAGAGACAACCCCAGACCAACATAGACAGCCTCAGACCAGCAGAGACAGCCCCAGACCAGCAGAGATGGCCTCAGACCAGCAGAGACAGCCCCGGAAGAGCAGAGGCAGCCTCAGACTAGCAAAGAGACAGCCCAAATCCACCCCCTTTTGACACCGCTACAGAGGTCTTTAGCTGTAACACACACACACACACACACACACACACGCACTGGATCAGCTCAGTGCACTCACCTTCCTCCCTGTGCAGCTGTCACCGTGTGCTGCCCAGTGTTTAACAGAGAGGATACCGTTGTCCACCAATTCCCGAGTACAGGTATATCTCCACGGGCCGGCCTGGGAGGTGTCTGTCCCCTGCAGGTGTCTTCTCCTGCACATTACACCCTGTTAGAAATTATTATGCAAAATCTATTTCAGTGTCACAAAGATTAAATATTTTGTTTTTCAGTTTAACTCATGGATGGCATTTTGTCTCAGGGCTCTTTTGATCACTGAAAACAATCACGGACACCTGTGGTAATTACATTGCCAGGTGAGCCCAATTAAAGGAAAAACTACTAAAGGAGGGCGTTCCACATTATTAAGCAGAGCACCATTTTCAAGCAATATGAGGAAGAAAAAGGATCTCTCTGCTGCCGAAAAGAGTGAAATAGTTCAATGCCTTGGACGAGGTATGAAAACATTATATATTTAATGAAAACGTAAGCGTGATCATCGCACTATTAAGAGATTTGTGGCTCATGGTTCATGCAGATAAAAGCACATTGAGGAAGATTTCTACCAGATCCATGCAACGGATTAAGAGAGCAGCTGCTAAAACACCATTACATAGCAGCAAACAGATATTTGAAGCTGCTGGTGCCTCTGGAGTCCCACGGACATCAAGGTGTAGAGTCCTCCAGAGTCTTGCATCTGTGCATAAACCTTCCATTTGGCCACCACTAACCAATGCTCACAAGCAGAAATGGCTGCAGTGGGCAGAAAAATACAAAAATACATGAAGACTAATTTTCAAACAGTCCTGTTCACTGATGAGTGCCGTGCAACCCTGGATGGTCCAGATGGATGGAGTAGTGGATGGTTGGTGGACGGCCATCCTGTTCCAACAAGGCTGCGACGTCAGTAAGGCGGTGGTGGAGTCATGTTTTGGGCCGGAATCATGGGAAGAGAGCTGGTCGGCCACTTTAGGGTCCCGAAGGTGTAAAGATGACCTCTGCAAGGTATGTGGAGTTCCTGAGTGACCACTTCCTTCCCTGGTACAGGGACTTTCCGTAATAAAATCATCTTCATGCATGACAATGCACCATCTCATGCTGCAAAGAATACCTCTGCATTAATGGCTGCTATGGGCATAAAAGGAGAGGAAGTCATGGTGTGGCCTCCATCCTCCCCTGACCTCAATCCTATTGAAAGCATTTGGAGCATCCTCAAGAAAAAGGTCTATGAGGGTGGGAGGCAGTTTACATCCAAACAGCAGCTCTAGGAGGCTATTCTGACATCTTGCAAACAAATTCAAGCAGAGACTGTCCAAAAACTTACAAGTTCAATGAATGCAAGACTTGTGAAGCTGCTATCAGATAAGGGGTCCTATGTTAAAATGTAACATGACCTGTTAAAATGTTTAAAAAGTTAAGATGTTGTTCAAAGTTTGATTGAAACAGCTTTTGATTTCAGTAAATTTGCTGCAAACACAACCAAATGACAATTTTCAGTTCTTTACAACCTATAAAGTGTTTTGAAACTTACTGTGCGTAATAATTTGGAACAGTGCATTGTAAGTTTTTTATTTTGAAAAAAAATGTTGTTATCATTAGGAGGTTCGAATAAAATTTGAATTGTACTCTTAATAGTTAATAACATGAGAATGATGCTGACTGCTGTTTACTTCAATTATTTAGGTAACTGAGAAAAATATCATTGGCATAATCATTTGGAATAGGGTGTATAATTTGCTGGCGCCAGCCCGGCTTCAGGCACGGCCAAATAGCAGAAGGTGAGCGGCAGCTGAGGCCAGTGTTCCTCCTATCTGGGCCGCAGTCGCCACTTATCTTCTGCTGTATGGCCTGGTCATAAAGGCTGCTCTTCCTAGTACATGCAGCCTGGAGGCCAGTCCGGGCCTGCCTCCAGCAGTTGCTCACAGAAAGGCTTTCTTAATGGTATGAATGTGATACGGAGTAAAGGAACATCTTTCTAATAGAGTAGATTATACTAATTAGCTTGTGTGCTAAATGTCTAACATTACATATACTTATACATCTTGGTTCAAACTACTTCCTACTTTATTGGCCATTTGAGGCCTTAGTCACACTTGAGCATGAGTGTTTTAAGATGATTTTGAAACTTTTTTTTTCTGCATGATTTGTTTGCATGTGAGCATGTATTATTCAAGTGTTTTTCATGTGCTTTCAAACTTGGCATTTTTGTTTTGGCCAATGGAAAGCAGTGTAATCTGTGCCATCATATGTTCTTGGTGCTGCGATATCAGACCTCATGAGCCATGTCCACTATGCCAATGTCTTCCCAAGCTGTCTGCTGCTTGCCACTGTTCATGTAATGGGCATCACTGGGGTCGTAGAGGTTCTTGTGGGCCCTCACCAGAAAGATGAAAGTCTCCACATCCAACATGGACACTCCTGAATCCTCTATTTTGTTTACAGTTCTGAAGTTGCAAGATCTGAAGTTGCAGGGAGGAGGAGAGCAGTTGAAGTTACGGTGACCAGATTTCCAAACTGCCATTCAGGGACACCCCCCCAGGTATTTTCATATATAGTTGATCCTCTCTGCAGTCTCGTATACTCAGGCCGGATCTCCGTAGCTGGGCCCCCTTTGGTCATCTCAGCAGGAAGTTTCCACACTCTAATCAAACACCACGTAATCACTAACAAATCTTCTAATTTAATGTATGTGTTCCCCAAGATATTGGGAGTGATAAACACTGTCCCCAATGATTGAAATTGAAGGCCTAAATTCTCAAATGATGAATAGATATGATGTCATTGCATGTGTATTCTGTATTTTCTTATTTTTATGTTTCTTGTATTGTCATTATCATTAATTATTTCTGTATTTGTTTAGAATCTTGAAAGATTAGAAGCCTGAAAGTTCCTGACAAAGCTAAATTTGAGAAACATGTAGAATCTACACGCATTCTGATAAAGTTCCGCGGTTTTATTCATCACATGTGATTTTGCAAAGTGGTAATCATGTTATCTATTATCACCTAAGGAGGAGTTATCCTTCTCCTAAAAATCCTTTTAAACTTTTGTATTAATAAAGATTCATATATTTTAGTTATACCTTCATGATTGTTCCATTTTGTTGGCACCATAAAAATCCCTGACATCCAAGGATATGACCCCCCCCCCCAAGGATATGACCCCCCCCCCAAAAAAAAAAAAATTGAAGGATTACAAGTCCCAGCATGAACCCCTGAGAATTAAGGGCGTGACCCCATAGATTTGATGGGCTCATGCTGGAACCTGTAGTTCTTCGCTAAGGGGGGTATCACATCTTCAGCTCTGAGGGGTTCATGCTGGGACCTGTCAGTATATATAAAAAGTATCCCCCTAAAGTGGGACTTTAATTAGATATATCAACCACATATATGTCAAAAAGTATATATTTATTTGTTCAAAAATAAAAAACAAAATCAAGGAAACACGACATCAACTTCTCAAAGACAATATATCAAATAAAGTGTTGGACACATATATCATTAAAAAATGTCACAAATGCATTTCACCAATAATACCCTAGAAGAATGATGGTGTAAAATACAATGCTAGCGTATCCGTTGTCCGAAGACGGAAATCGGTTACCCAACATATATGTTTCGGGGGAGCAACAGTCCCTTCATCAGGGAAAGCTTTACAACGGCTTGTAGCATAAAGGTGTGTTATTAAAAGCAATGTTCCTCTCTGGTGTAAGGGAGACATAAATAGATCAGTAAACTGTGACAGAAAACATCCAATTGTTTAACAGATTGGTAATAGTTACGAATGCCTATGCCCATATTGTGTTATCTGGATGGAGGCAATGTTGTACTTCAATCGCCAATGATTTGAAAATGACACCCTCAAAAATAATAAGAGGAGTGGAATGGTTGTTGCATCACTATCGGGTGGACACATGCAGTCAAAGTAGGCAGCGTCTATGGACCAAAATGGTTTTCAAAAAGGTCAACCAGTATTTCTAGAATAAGAGTATATGGAAAAAAAATATATATATATATTTGTAATGAAAAAGAAGGAAAAGGAAAAGAAATGTGAGACCTGAACAGTTAAGTACATGCATAGAACCCCATATTGTCCAAGGAAAGAAAACACCACAACTCACCATTCTAAAATTCAGTTCGGAACAAATTCCATAAAAGATAACGTCACATGGAAAAAATGGGAGAAGGAAGACGGCGGGATATCATCCCTCCTGCAAGAGAACCGGTGGGATCTACCAGCGGTCCCAGATCAGTCAACCCCCTCTCATCTATACAATAGAAAAAAATAGAAAAAAATATCCCACCTCAAAGATATGTCCAATCATATAAATATTATAAAGGAAAGGGGGGGGAGGGGGAAGGCACTTGTGTCCATATGAACTAGCCCATATGATCCAGGCC
>BLSH010319047.1:50260-63471 GCA_018402905.1 Glandirana rugosa | reverse complement strand
CCAAAATGGTTTTCAAAAAGGTCAACCAGTATTTCTAGAATAAGAGTATATGGAAAAAAAATATATATATATATTTGTAATGAAAAAGAAGGAAAAGGAAAAGAAATGTGAGACCTGAACAGTTAAGTACATGCATAGAACCCCATATTGTCCAAGGAAAGAAAACACCACAACTCACCATTCTAAAATTCAGTTCGGAACAAATTCCATAAAAGATAACGTCACATGGAAAAAATGGGAGAAGGAAGACGGCGGGATATCATCCCTCCTGCAAGAGAACCGGTGGGATCTACCAGCGGTCCCAGATCAGTCAACCCCCTCTCATCTATACAATAGAAAAAAATAGAAAAAAATATCCCACCTCAAAGATATGTCCAATCATATAAATATTATAAAGGAAAGGGGGGGGGGGGGAAGGCACTCGTGTCCATATGAACTAGCCCATATGATCCAGGCCTCCCAATCCGGGACTTGGGGAGAAAGAAAGACCAAAAAAGCCAGGTGTACATACCTATCGCTTGTCTATATCTATATGCTGGGACCTGTAGTCCTTCACTTTTGGGGAGTTCACATACCCCAAAAGTGATGAACTACAAGTCCCAGCATGAACCCTGCCCTGATATCTCAGGATGTGTCCTTCTTCCATGCCTCCAAGGATGTAATCTCATCTGTCAGTGTCCTCTCCTGCCGACCCTTATCTGCTGACCCTTATCTACTGTCCTCTCTGCACACTGCACTGAAAGGCTTGCTAGTGGCTTCAGGCTGACACTCACTGAGCTGCTGTGAAGTGCTGATCATTTAGCACAGAACACTGGCTTCTGGGGAGACCTGGCTGAGGAATTTAACCCTGCTCTATCATGTTGGTGAGTGCTTCAGATTGTACTTGCCTTTCTACCTAAACTTATCTCTCTCTTTGGGCACTGCAGTTAGTGCATCACAGGTTTCTTCTCCATGCTGCTGGACTCCAGACCAGTGTTGCCAACCTCCCGCAGCGATTTTTACTGGCAAATCATGGAAACTCTTACTGGCACAGCACATTTTTTACTGGCAAGCTGAAAAATAACTGAACTGCTATTAAAAACTAAGACAATTGATATTTAAACACAACATGGAAAAACTGACAATACCCATATCAAGTAGTTTGCCCGGTTTACACTTAAAAAGTCAGCACAGCATGACAAATTATCTGACCCTGATATTTATAGACAGTTCTAAAAATCACAGATTTTTACATACTGTCAGTAAATTTACTGGCGGTTGGCAGCACTGCTCCAGACGATGCAAGGAGGAGGTGGGTGGAGCTAAGCAGTAGGCGTGATGGAGGAGGAAGTTAAATCCTCCTCCGCTGTGAATGCTGGGTGGGCCTCTGCCAATCTGCCTCTCTCCTCCTTGTGACGCCGCTGGTTGCTAGATGCTAGCAACCAGTTTGGGCAATGAGGCAGGGGCCAGGGAATATGGTCTCTGTCAGCCAGGGGTCCACCACAGTCAGTGGCAGCGGCAATGTGTGGGCTATTTTAGGGGGCATCCAATCGGTCCAGGGCCAGGAGGCAATTCCAAGACACTGTATTGTCCCAGAATGAAGGTGCCCGGGACCCGGTACAGAGCTGCCAATTGTGGGACTGTCCCAGGCAATCAAGGACACGTGGTCACCCTAGTTGAAGTCTATGGGGCCAAAAACAATTCTGCCCAAAAAGTACTGCATACTTTTTAAGGCAATGAGCTTTGATGTGAACGGGAACTATTGACTATAACAGAAATATTCAGGCTGAGTGCTGTCTCACTTTAACCACTTGCCGACCGCCCGCCGCAGCGTGACGGTGGCAAGGTGGCTTGTTATCGTGAACCGCTGTCACAGGACGGCGGCCGCGATAGCTAGCATTGTGAGCACGCGCACCGCCGGAGGCGCGCTCGTGCGCTCACTGTGTTCGGGGGGAGCCAGGGAGAGGGTAGGGCGGACCAGCTCCAGGAAGTGCCTACCCAAATGGCTGAGAACTCCATCCGGTCTCCTTGATGAGGAATGCCAGCCGCATGGCCACCCACAGCGGTGACTCACCTATCTGATGAGCATACCTACTTTGATCCTGTAAGTTGTTAGCATATTATGGTCATTAAAGTTTTATACTGCCACTCTTAGATGGTGCTGCCTTTTCTCTTGTCTCCCCTGCAGAGTCTCTTCTAGCTCTTTTACAGCGAGTCTGCATACTGGAATTTCTCCAATGTGACTATTGTTGCAATTTTAACCCATCCAACCAAGGGCTCTTGTCATTTACCTATAATGTCAACTCTTCCTCAAGATCAGACACAGATACCGTAGCTATTCCTTGATTATGAATAGCTCGTAGAATGCTGAATAAGGTTTAACTCACTATGTCATTGTGACCTTGTTTGACCATGTGACCTTCTTTGTATTGTATGAATGCCTAAGCAATGTGAATAATTACCAGAAAAGTTTATTGTATATCCAGTTCATTTGATGCAAGGAATTTACAGAGCTTGCAACAAAAAGTCACACTTGATCCAAGGGGTTATCTGAGTGCTGTGCTTTTATTGAAATACTTTTTTCTATTCATGAATTGAGATACTCATTAGCTAATCATGTCTAATGTGACCATATAACATAATGCAAAGCATTTTTGCATAATTTAAACACCTTCACAGGTTTCTATGGAGCCGGTTCACACATCTCCGGTGCGATTCGCACAGGAGTCCTGTGCGTCTTCTGGTCCATTTTAGGGCCGAATTCAGCCGAAATTGGACCTGAAATGGTGAATGGAGATTCACCGGACCCCTGCTATGAGCCGCTCCGTGCTGCGGTGTGAACCCAACCTTACACAGCTCTGCCACACAGCTCACCTCTGTCTGGCAAGGGAGGGGACCTGATTTTTGTTTGTTTCTCTCCCAGCCTTTGAATGGTCAGTGAAAGCACACCCATGAACTCATCTTTCTGCCAGTCTGCTCTTTTCTCATTGGCATGCTCTTTGTTAGCACATGAGCACCGCAGCACAAATAGAAGACACATTGTGCTGCTTCACCTTCATCCATTCTGAGCTCTGCTATACAGGGATTGCAGGTGGCTAATACTAAGTCACAATCATGTATGTGCACTGCTTGGTCAAAAAAAAATGTATTTAACCACTTCAATACCGGGCACTTTCACCCCTTTTCTGCCCAGGCCAATTTTCAGCTTTTAGCACTGTTGCGCTTTGAATGACTATTGCGTGGTGATGCAACACTGTACCCATATGAAATGTTTTCATTTTTTCCCCCCACAAATAGAGCTTTCTTTTGGTGGTGTTTGATCACCTCTGGCGTGTGTATTTTTTTCGTGCTACAAATAAAAAAAGACTGAAAATTTTGAAAAATAAATGTTTTTCTTTGTTTCTGTTATAAAATTTTGTAAATAAGTACGTTTTCTCCTTCACTGATGGGCACTGATGAGGCAGCTCTGATGAGGTGGTACAGATGAGGTGGCACTGATGGGCATTGATGAGGAGGCACTAATATGCAACACGGATGGGCACTGATAGGCGGCACTGATGGGCAGCAATGGTAAACAATGATGGGCGGCAATGATGGGCACTGATTGGTGGCACTAATGGGCAATGATGGGCACTAATGGTGGCACTGATGGGCAATGATGGGCAGCACTGATAGATGGCATTGATAGGAAGCACTGATGAGGAGTCAGTGACAGGCATTACTGATGGGCACTAACTGGCATTACTAATGGGCACTGATTGGCATCCTTTATGGACACTGATTGGCATATAATGTGGGTACAGGTGGGCACTCATTGGCATACAGGTGGACATCAATGGTGGGGCACAGATGGGCATCCCTGATTATCAGCACAGACCCCCCCCCCCCTGTCAGTAGAGCCACCGATCGGCTCTCCTCTACCTTCGCCTTGTCAGTGCGACTGGAGGAAAGCCGATAAACGGCACTTCCTAATTACCACTGTGATCAGCTGTGATTGAACACAGCTGATCAAGTGGTAAGGAGCCTACGCCAGGGCTCCTTACCTAGATTGGAGATGTGGTTTATCAGATCGAAACATCACACCACGATCGCCGCGCTGCGACCATCAGCTTATCCTGCTGGATGTCATATGACGCCCAGTCAGGATAATGCAACCACTTTCCGGCCGTCATTCTGCTATATAGCAGGTGGGAAGTGGTTAATAATGTATTACTTAAATACAGAGCTGCATTACTTTGTATTTTTTCATATATGCCTAGAGTTCAGGTGTAACATCTCGCTCACACCAGCATCTCTCACTGCAGTCCCAACATATTGTCTCACCCTGCTATAGCAGGAAACAGAGTCTGCAAAGGTAATAAGCAAATATGAACTATTTCCTATGAATATTTGATATTCTCATTTCTAAGCAACAGATGGAGCTCTAGGCTTCTTTTCCCATGTTTACCAATCTATTTGTAGATACTTTGTTTAAACTAGAACTATAGCCAAATCTTTATTTTTCTCATTTTGGATAAAGTAAGAGAGTGTTATAAACCCTGTCAGTTTGTATGCCAACTGTGTCACATTGGGGAGATTTACCTACACTTCCTGTCCCATAGCCAAAGCAGGAAGTGAGAAAAAAATCCCTACAAAGGCCTGGCTCCCAGTCTCCACTCTAATTCATCCCAAAGGTGTCAGGTCAGGACTCTGTGCAGGCCATTCAAGTCTCTCCACCCCAAACTCACTCATCCATGTCTTTATGGACCTTGCTTTGTGCACTGGTCCAAATCATTTGGTGGAGTGCCCCTTAGTTCCAGTGAAGGGAACTCTTAAGGCGTCAGCATACCAAGACATTTTGGACAATGTCATGCTCCCAACTTTGTGGGGGCAGTATGGGGATGGCCCCTTCCTGTTCTTTTTACTTACATAATTGGTAAGGTTGAAAAAAGACACAAGTCCATCCAATTCAACCCGTGTGAGCGCTTATATGTCAATAGTACATTGTATACCCCTGTATATTGTGGTCATTAAGGTGCCCATCTAATACATTTTTTAAATTATCGATGCTCCCTGCTGAAACCACTGCTTGCGGAAGGGAATTCCACATCCTTACCTCTCTTACAGTAAAGAACCCTCTACACAGTTTAAGGTTAAACCGCTTTTATTCAAATTTTAGTGAATGGCTGCGTGTCTTTTTAAATTCCCTTTCTCGGAAAAGCTCAATGGTTGTAGTCTTTCCCCATTGCTGAGATTATCCAACCCCTTTATTAATTTTGTTGCCCTTCTCTGGACCCTCTCCAGTTCCAGCACATCCCTCCTGAGGACTGGTGCCCAGAATTGGACGCAATACTCAAGACGCGGCGGGACCTGAATCTTGTATAGTGGGAGAATTATCCTTTTATCTCTGGAGTTAATCCCCTTTTTAATGCATGCCAATATCCTGTTGGCTTTGCTTGCAGCAGCCTGGCATTGCATGCCATGGCTGAGCCTGTCATCTGCTAGGACCCCCAGGTCATTTTCAATCCTAGATTCCCCCAAGGTTCTCCTCCTAGAAAGTAAATAGCATTCATATTTTTGGCACCCAAATGCATTATTTTACATTTTCCAACATTAAACCTCATTTGACATGTAGTTGCCCATCCCATTAATTTGTTTAGATCCTCCTGCAAGGTTTCCACATCTTGCATGGAAGTTATTGCCCTGTTTAGCTTTGCATTGTCTGCAAAAACTGAAATTGAGCTTTTTATCCCATGCTCCAGATCATTTATGAATAAATTAAATAGGATTGGTCCCAGGACAGAACCCTGGGGACCCTACTTTCCAAACATGACCATTTTGAGTATTCCCCATTTATCACCACCCTCTGGACTAGTCAGTTTTCAATCCACGTGCTCTCACCCTTTGATCCATCCCAACAGACCTTAGTTTGTACAGTAAACGTTTATGGGGAACTGTATCGAATGCTTTTGCAAAATTCAGGAACACTACATCTGCCTGCCTTCCCGCATACCTCAAGCGACTCCGTTTGTGGCGTGTGTGCAGAAAAGGCTTCTTTCGTATCACTCTCCCATACAGCTTCTCGCCGTGCAAAGTGCGCTGAATTGTTGAACGATGCACAGTGACACCGTCTGCAGCAAGTTGATGTTGCCACTTCTGGCCTTAACAAGAAGTGTGCCTGTGGTCTTCCATTTCCTCACTATGTTCCTCACAGTGGACATTGACAGCTAATATCTCTGCAATAACTTTTTGTAGCCTTCCCCTAAACCATAATGTAGAACAATCTTTGTTTTCAGGTCATTTGAGAGTTGTTTTGAGGCCCCCAAAGTGGCCACCTTAAATACCTTTTCTCATGATTGGATGCACCTGTCTATGAAGTTCAAGGCTTAATGAGCTCACCAAACCAATTGTGTATTCCAATTAATCAGTGCTAAGTAGTTACAGGTATTCAAATCAACAAAATGACAAGGGTGCCCAAATTTATGCACCTGTCTAATTTTGTTTTGATGCATATTGCACATTTTCTGTTAATCCAATAAACCTAATTTCACTACTGAAATATTACTATCCTTCAGTTATTTGATAGATCAGAATGAAATTGCTGATCCAAACACCCAAATATTTATAAATGACAATCATGGAAATTGTCAGGGGTTCCTAAACTTTTGCATACAACTGTATATGGCAGCTCACCTCCTCATAGAAGGTTAACAGATTGGTTTTGCAAGAACGATTCTTCATGAATCCATGCTGATTACTGCTAATGATACCGTTATGATTACTAAAATCTTGTATATAGTCCCTTATCATCCTCTCCTAGAACTTGCAGACTAGTGATGTTAGGCTAACTGGCCTGTAGTTCCCAGGGATGAATTTTGCCCCTTTTTTAAAAATTGGTGCTACATTGGCTTTTCTCCAATCAGCTGGTACCATTCCAGTCAGTAGACTGTCCATAAAAATTAGGAGCAATTGTCTGGCTATCACTTGGCTGAGTTCCTTAAGTACCCTCGGGTGCAAGCCATCTGGTCCTGGAAACTTATCAATGTTGAGTTTATCAAGCCTATTCTTAATTTTGTCCTCAGTTAGCTATAAGAGTGCTTCCTGTAACATGCTATAAAGGTTAATATACTACTGAATCCACCTGTTTCCCTTGTGAAGACTGAGGAGAAGAATAAATTCAAGACTTTTGCCATCTCTCCGTCCTTTGTAACCAGATTCCCTTGCTCCTCCTTTATTGGGCCAATATTTTTCTTACTATTTGTATACTTAAAGAATTTCTTGGGGTTCTTTTTACTCTCCTCCACTATGTGCCTTTTGTGCTCTATCTTAGCCGCCTCTTATATTTCATATTGCCTTCTTTATAAAGTTGAAATGCTGATGATGACCCCTCAGCCTTGTATTTTTTGAAGGTTTTTTCCTTTGCTTTTATATGCAATTTTACGTTGGAGTTAAGCCTCTCAGGACTTTTGTTAGCTCTTTTGAATTTATTTTCCATTGGAATGCACTGGCCAATACCTTTATTTAATATGTTCTTAAAGCACACCCATTTTTCCTCCTTGTTCTTTGTTCCTAGGATTTTGTCCCATTTAATATCTTCAAGCAAAGAGCGTAGTTTAGGGAAGTTGGCTCTTTTGAAATTCAGTGTTTTTGTATTACCCTTGTGTTTCCTATTTGTGTAATTTATACTGAAACAAATTGACCTGTGGTCGCTGTTTCCTAAGTTGCCCCGTACTTCCACATCTGCAATTAGGTCTGTATTATTAGTAATCAGTAGGTCTAGTAATGCTTCGTTTCTTGTTGGTGCATTTACCATCTGAAATATAAGAAGGGTGGTAGCGCGTGTATGGTCCCAAAAGACGTTATTATTGCCCCCTACTGGTGGGGTTTATGTTGATATGGCTGGAAGATTGAATTTTTGAATTTTTAGTGTAAAAGTGAAGGTGTGTGCTTTAGATCCCAGTAATTGGCTGCTGCCCCCACTCAGACACTCATGAGAAGCGCCAAGTATGAAAAACTGACAAATGCAGTGGGTTGGCGCTGTCATGTGTGTCAGTGAAATGTGTAAAGTCTGCAAAGAGAATATTTAATATTGCCATTGCACCTTTGTTACATTCATCAGTGGTAATATATGTATTTATTTTTTGTAGAATTTAGAAATATTATTGCACTTTGCTACACTTGTTAGTGGCAATATTAAATATTCTCTTTGCAGACTTTGCACATTTCACTGACACACACGGCAGTGCCAACCCACTGCACTTGTCAGTCTTTCATTTACCATCTGACCCATGAAATTGTCCTGTGAGACATTCAGGAAATGGCGAGCCTTAGCTGAATGCGCAGTTCCTTCTGCCTAGTCTATATCTGGATAATTAAAATCCCCCATTATAATGACACTTCCCATCCTTGCTGCCATTCCAAACTATGATAGAAGGTCCGCCTCCCCCTCCTCTCTCTGGTTAGGGGGCCTATAGCATACATCCAGTATTACTTTCCCCTTGGTTTCCTCCCTTTGAAGCTCAACCAATAATGATTCCACCTCCTCCCTTGCTCCATTTGTGATGTCGTCCCTCTCATCTTTTTTTTTTCTCTTTCAATAATCTTTATTAAAGTTTTTTACTTTAAATACAAACAGCAAAATTATCACATTCATTACCAACCCCTCAACCCCCCTCCCCCTTACCACCCCGTAAAATAAGAGAAAGGAGAAGCCTGCTTATGGGTCTATATCTTGTACTCTAATATTCTTTTCGTCCCATCTTTACATCCCATTTATCTTCTTTTCGCACCTATATTTTTAGCGGCGACCAGGATGGTCCATTTCTCTCAACCAGAGTCCCCATTTCTTTTCAAATTTATCAAGCTTGCCTCTCTTCACATAATTCCCTTTCTCCTTCCATATTGTTTCGTTAATCGTGTTGACCCATTCTTCCATGGTTGGGGGACTAATAGATTGCCATTTTTGGGCAATCAATTCCCTGACTTGAAACAGGCATCCCTCTATAGCTGTTGGGAGCTTATTCTTTTCTTCTCTTCTCTCAATACTACCCAAAATACACAGTCTAGCTTCCATTCCCAGAGTAACACAGATGACCCTATTGATAGTGTCTATGAATTCTTCCCAGTATCTGAAACGTTTGGGACACCTCCATATCGTATGTATGAGATCCCCCTTCCCCTGCCACCTAGGGCACTTGTCGTCTTGCCTTCTTCCAAACTGGAATAATTTCTGGGGGGTGTAGTAGACCCTATGTAGTAGCAGCAGGTGAGACATTTTTTGTGAGGGGGGCATTGATGCCAATGAACATGCTTTTAGGATGTCCTTCCACTGCTCTATGGTTATCTCCCCTAGATCTTCTTCCCATTTTCTTCTAATAGGAGGTTCTTCCCCAATCTCCCTTAATCTCTTACATATATCCCTATATAAACCTGAAATTACTCCTTTATGTGGAATTGATTTTATTATTTTTTGAAGAATAGGTATCTCACTCCGCTCCAAAGGCTGATCTTTAAACTGGGCTTCTAGTGTGTGCCTAATTTGTAAGAATGTGAAAAAAGATTGTTTGGGGAGGTTAAACTCCTTCCTCAATTCAGAGAAAGATTTTAACATGCTATTTGAATATAACTGAAAGGGAGAAAGATTTTGCTTCTAATGCTTCTATTAACTTATTATGCGGAGAGTTTATTAACATTATCCGGCTATTTGTATCCTTCCCTCCCCGTAAGCCACAATCAACCATATGCTGTAGTTGGACTGCTAGAAAATAATTCCTAGGGTGGGGTAAAGCAACTCCCCCCTCCTCTATTTGTAGTTGTAATGTATTCAAGCTAATCCTTGTGGTACCCTTATTTCATATTAAATCCCTAAACAGGGTATCAATTTTTTTAAACCAGTTTTTGTACAACCACAGTGGGGAATTATGCAGAATTAACCATTATGCGGCATCCAAACCATTTTAATCAGACGACATCTGCCTGCAGCTGATAGAGGGAGATGTCTCCATATTTCACTTTTTCGTTCATTTTATTTAGCAATGGGACTAGGCTATCATTTATAAAATGTTTGGGGTCTTTTGAGAGTACAAAACCCATATAATTTAGTTTATATACTACCTTCAGATGGGTCGCTTCCGGGGGCAGGGGGAGTTTTATGGGGTCTAGCGGCAAAAGTGCCGATTTCTCCCAGTTTATTTTTAGGCCTGAGAAGAGTCTGAATTCCTTTACTAGCTCTATTGTTGATACTGTCAATCCCTGGGTGTCCCCCAGGAACAGCAGGATGTCGTTCCTCATATAGAGCGATTCTTTCCTCTCCCGTTGCCCTACAAAAACCCTGTATATTCGCAGATGCTCTAATCGCCATTGCAAGGGGCTCCATCGCTAAGGCGAAGAGAAGAGGAGGCAAGGGGCACCCCCTCCTCCCAAGTTGAAACCCTTCTGAGCACTCACCATTAACCTTGACTCGTGCCCTAGGGGCATTGTATAGGGTTTTAACTCATCTAACAAAGGAAGGACCAAATCCAAATTTTTCCAGGACCCGCCAGAGGTAGCCCCACACATCTACTTGGACATCATTTTTGATATACAGGCAAACCCCTACCCCTTTTTTACCCTCCCTATCTCTGCGATATAGGGAATACCCCTGAATTGTTGTCAGCCAATCATGAGAGCTGTTAAACCAAGGCTCTGAAATTCCCACAAAAGCTAAATCCTCCTTGTACATCAGCAGTTCCAATTCTCACATTTTGTCAGCCAGACTTCTGGCATTAGTGAAAAAGCCTCGTAGTTTTGCCCATCCACCTACCGTCTCCTTGCTGGTTGTTTTGAGGCTGCTATTTGGATTTGACAAGTTTCTTACCTTGGGTTTAGGTACTCTAGTTACCCTACCACTAATGCCCCCAATACTACCCTCTGAAACTTTTTTTTTCATTGACAGAGTGGATCTGGAAGCTGCGCTTTCTGAAGTGGACAGTATAACCCTATCACCTAGATCCCATACCACTACTCAGATAACTCTTAAAAAGTAGTCCATAACCTATCCAGCCCTAAGTTCTAACTCAAATGCAGCCACATTTACAGGGCTGTAGATAATTTTTTGTCCTGGAGGGGGTTCAGCAGCAGGTACCAAGTGGTGAATTGGGGAGGGGGGGGGTCGGGGGGGAGAACCAAGCAGTGCTGTGTGGGTCTATGGAGCGTGGATCCATAGACCCACAGAGCACAGGAGTGAGCATGCACTGTGTACCCAGTAGCAAGCAGGGTTGTCATTAAGATTTCACTGACACCCACTGTAGATTGCAAGGGCAGTGTTATTTGAATGTGGTGCAGGATCAGGACCACCTTTCATATTGATTGGACCCTGGGCAAACATTTTCTTCACCCCCCGACCCCATTCACATCATGACTGCTCACTGATTGGTTGCTGGAGTTTAAAGCACATCATTACCACTCACTGATTGGTTGCTGGAGGTCACAGCACATCATTACCACTCACTGATTGGTTGCTGGAGGTTACAGCACATCATCTCACTGCCTGCACACCATGGACTGGGGAGGTGGGGGACTCACCAATAAACAGAACGTGTTATTAGCAATGAGCAGAGCACAAACACCTATGAAAGTAGGGACTGCAGTGTGTGTGAAAGAGGCCTTCATGGTGAAAGGTCTACTTTAAACCAGAACAGCTTGTTCTGACACAACAACATTTGTTGTGTGGATGTATAGCTTGGTTTGAGACTGCATCCCAGTGATGGCCAACCAATGAGGTTTTCAGTGCCTCAACTGCAGCCCCTGACACACCAAAGGGTTGTGCATATCATTTACTGCAAGCGTACTACAGGAGATGGTCAGAGACTGCAGACGTACTACAGGAGATGGTCAGAGATTGCAGACATAGTACAGGAGATGGTCAGAGACTGCAGACGTACTACAGGAGATGGTCAGAGATTGCAGACATAGTACAGGAGATGGTCAGAGACTGCAGACATACTACAGGAGATGGTCAGAGATTGCAGACATAGTACAGGAGATGGTTAGACTGCAGACATAGTACAGGAGATGGTCAGAGACTGCAGACATAGTACAGGAGATGGTCAGAGACTGCAGACATAGTACAGGAGAAGGTCAGAGACTGCAGGCGTACAAGAGAGGGTCAGAGACTGCAGGCGTACTACAACAGATGGTCAGAGACTGCAGACGTACTACAGGAGAGGGTCAGGGACTGCAGGTGTACAAGAGATGGTCAGAGACTGCAGGCATACTGGAGGAGACAGTCAGAGACTGCAGTTGAACTACAGAAGATGGTCAGAGACCATCCATGTACTGTTTTATCTCCTATCCCTGTACATTGTCTGCTTAACACTCACAATGGTCCTTCCTGATCACCATAACAAGTGCTCTCAGTGTCCCCCCACACCACACATGTCATTTACTTACTGTGTGACACCGACAATGAGG
Organism: Glandirana rugosa; assembly: GCA_018402905.1. Taxonomy (NCBI): domain Eukaryota; kingdom Metazoa; phylum Chordata; class Amphibia; order Anura; family Ranidae; genus Glandirana; species Glandirana rugosa. Next base: position 51,063 of record BLSH010319047.1, on the reverse strand, counting down.
ACAGGTTCCAGACTTTCAGCATGGACTGAACCTCTCCTCCCCACTGATCACAGGTCTGGTTGTTAGGGGGTGGAGTGATTGGCTGTTAGGGGGATGTGGAGGTCACATGATGGCAGGTCAGGCAGTGGTTGGTTGGGGATTGGAAGAGATGACGGTGCTCCAAGCCGGGAACCAAGCCGCACAGCTGTAGTCCAACTCCACCCCAGTAATATTTGGCCGCCATCTTATTTATGGGCAGCGCAGGTGCAAGGGGCAGCTGCTTTGTGCCCCACAACAATGACTGGGGCTGGGCCCAGGGCAGCTGCTTCTTTTGCCCCACGTTACATAGAAAAGTGACGGCAGAAAAAGACTGAGTAGTCCATCGAGTCTGCCCCTTTTTATTTATTTATTTATTTATTTTTATATTTTTTTTTTACATTAACCTTGTTGTCTGACTATAGATTTATGTTTATCCCAAGCATGTTTGAAGCCATTTACTGTTGACTGTCTCACAACCTCTGTTGGAAAAAGACGGCAGTGAAAAGATACATTGCACCCCGTTTTCTTCGTCGACGGGACCCGGGTCGGGGTCAGTAACAACACCCCGTGTTTCGTCGACGGGGAACGTGGACGCGACGGGTATTTATTCTACCGCCGGTTTATAATGACCCCACCTCAACCTGATGTCGACACGCCGAACCAAGGGCCGAACCTCGTGGCAGTAGAGAAGGTTAGGGGTTGGTTGGTGACGGACTGGACGGTAGTACACTGGAGGTGTAGGGGGATGTCGGTTAGTGAGGTGGGGGATTGTTGGTCTGAACACT
>BLSH010319047.1:26042-39163 GCA_018402905.1 Glandirana rugosa | reverse complement strand
TGAGGATATCAGTGTGAATACTTGTTTCCAAAAGCTAGTTAGGCTTGGGCATCCCCATATGATGTGTAGCAAGTTCCCCACTTTTCCACACTCTCTCCAGCATTTGGGAGATAGACCGGGGAAACGTTTTGCTAGTTTAAAGGGGGTATAGTACCACCTGTGTATAAGCTTTAGCATCATCTCCCAATGGTTGCAACACTTGGAATATTTATATGTAGCTTGGAAAGCAAGGCACCATTGGGTTAAGGAGATATTTTTGGCTAAGTTTTTTTCCCATTTTAACATAGGTGTGATTTTTTTGTGGCGTCATTTTGTCTTTCAATATATTGTAAAACACTGATTTGCCTTTTTTCTTGGGTAATGGGGCATTTAGAAAGTCCCATATTTCTGGGGGTATATTAAGGGGTGGTATTGGATGTTTGGTCAAGAAGGATATAATACATATACAGGAGAATTGTGTATGTTCTGGGAGTGAAAACTCTTTTTTCAGGGTTTCCCAGCTCTTAATTTTGGAGTTGTGGATGAAGTCTTGGATATTGTGGATTCCGTGTTTGCGAAGTGGTGCCGTGTACATAAAGGGTATTAGAGCTTCTAAAACTTTGATAGAGAGCATAGGAAGGGGGATTGCGGATGTTTGACTAGTGTGGTTAAGTAGGTTTCTCCAGGCTTTAACCGTGGCGGCCATTGTGATGGATAGTGATGTGGTGTCCCACTTGTTCCATCTGTCTAGTAGCAGTAGAGAAGTTAAATCATTTGTGGGGGGTATGAATAGTTCTATGTCCACCCATAGAGGTCTTGTTCTAGGGTTGGACCAATGTTTCAGTTGGTCCAGTATGGCTGCCTGGTGGTAGTCTTGGATGATTGCCAACCCCATGCCTCCCAATGCTTTATGATTAATTAGGTTTGCACATGCACATCTAGGTTTCTTGTTGTTCCATATACATTTATTCAGGATTTTGTCTAATTGTCTCATGTGATTTTGTGGGACTTGGACTGGGAGCACCCTGAAATAGTAGAGCAGTTGTGGGAGGATTAGCATTTTGAGGGCCGCTGAACGCTCTGTCCATGTCAGTTCTTTTTGTGCCATATGTTGAAGGAAGGATTGAGTTTGCTTAATCAGTGGAATGTAATTTGTTTTTGCCAAGGATGCTAAGGAGGCTGTCAGGGTTATCCCTAGGTACGGTATGCCTTTGTAATTCCATGTGTATGGGAGTTGGGCTTGGAGGTGTCGTTTTATGTCGGTTGGGGTACCTAGATCCAGTATGAGAGATTTTGTATAATTAACCTTATAGTATGATACAGCGCTAAACGACTCTAAGGTCGAGTGTACTTGAGGTAGGGATGTTGAGGGGCTTGTTAGTAACAGAATTACATCATCAGCAAACAGATTTATAACATGAGTCCTATCTTTAAAATGTAATCCTGAAATGTGTGGGTTAGTTCTAATGGCTTCCACCAGGGGCTCAATAACCAGTTTGAAGATGTACGAGGATAGGTGGCGCCCCTGTCGTGTACCATTGGTTATGTTGAATACCTTGGACAAGAGCCTGGAGGTGTACACCTGTGCAGTAGGATTTGAATAGAGGGCTAGGATTGCATCTTTGATGAACCCCTGAAAGCCAAACTTCAGCAATACCTGAGACATGTAGTTCCATTCTACCCTGTCGAACACCTTCTCTGCATCTACGGATAGCAGCAGAGAAGGCGTTCTGCGTTTTTCCGCGTGATGTATCACATTGAGAATACGCCTTGTGGCGTCCGATGGTTGCCTTCCACGTACAAACGACATCTGGTCTTTAGCTATAAGGTTGGGTATCACGTTGGATAGTCGGCTTGCAATTAGTTTTGCGTAAATTATAATATCTGAGTTGAGGAGCGATATCGGTCTGAAATTTGCGGGGGTAGTTGGGTCTTACCCCGGTTTTGGGAGGGTCACTACATATGCCTTAAGCATTTCCGGGGGGAAGGATGAGGTTTCCACAGCCAGGGTGAAAACTGAGGAGAGACACGGGGCAACCAGTGGATAAAATATCTTATAGAATTCGTTCTGGAATCCATGACTTCCCATTGGGCAAAGAGGCTATGACCTTCTGAATTTCATGGGTAGTAAACGGTGCATTTAAACTTTGGAGTTGTGCTTCTGAGAGTCTGGGTAAATTTAAAGCATCTAAGAAATTTTTGATTTTGTCAGTGGTGGGTTGTACCGTGAGGGGGTCATTTTTGAGATTGTATAACGCTCCATAAAAGTCTGCGAATTGGTCCGCAATGAATTGTGGGTTTGTGATTTTGGTTTTGGTGGTAGGGTGTAACAGATGGCGAATCCTTGTTTTGGATTGCACTGTTTTCATCCTGCCGGCCAGTAATTTACCTGCTCGGTTAGCGTTAGCGTATGTGTTAATTTTGAGCTTCCTCATGTATTTATCATGTGTCTGCAGAAGAAGCATTCGCAGTTCTTTTCTAAGATTTTGTAGTGAGGAGGACAATTTTGGTGTTGGGTCAGTTTTATTTTTAAGTTCTAGGTCGCGGATATTTGTTGTTAATTTATTTAATAGAATGTCATATCTTCTTTTTAGCTTTGCCCCCTGTTGTATAAGGATCCCTCTCAGATATGCTTTGTGCGCATTCCATAGGGTGTATGCGCTTTCAACTGAGTCTGCGTTGTTCTTAAAGAATTCTGTTATATGTTGGGAGATGATTTTGGAACTTTCAGGGTCTTGTAGTAATTTAATATTACAGCGCCAGATGGGGGTTGACCGTGGGGCTCCTTGATCCAAGATGGATAGGGTCACTGCGGCATGATCTGACCACGTTATATAGTAGATAGATGATGATGATATTTTTTGCAGTAGCCATTTGTCCGACAAGAACATATCTATCCGGGAGTATGTACGATGTCTGGGGGAGAAGTACGTATAATCTCTTTTGTTGGCGTGCTGGCACCTCCAGACATCGTACAACTCCTCGGAGTGCAAAAGTTTACTTAACGATCGTCTGTTTTTAGGAGCGTTGACAGAGAGGTCCATATGTGGGTCTGTTACCAAATTAAAGTGTCCACATTCTAATATATTGCCATATTTTATGTTGTATATGCGCTTTAGTAGCTTTCTCAGAAACCTGAATTGGTGTGAGTTTGGTGTATATATCCCCGCTATAGTGTAGGGTTTTGAGTTTATATCGCATAGCAGGATAATGAAATGCCCTCCATCGTCTATGACCGAGTCTTTGAGATGGAATGTTACAGCATCTCTGAACGCTAGAAGTACTCCTCTTGTTTTTTTTCTCTGGATTATTTGACAGGAACACATTTGGAAATTGTTTATGGGAACATTTAGGCATGTCGAGTGTACATAAATGAGTCTCCTGTACACAGAGAATGTCTGCTTGATTTTTTAAGGCCTCCTTCCACATAGTAAATCTGGAATCTGATTTAGCCCTTTAGCATTCATGGACAAGAATTTAATAGACATATTGATTTAAGGTAAAATGTGTGGGGGGTCGGAGATCACTTACTGCGTATATTATCCAGTGGGTCCAGATTTTTTTGCGTTGAGGGAGATTACAGGGATGCGTCGGCTGGTCTGTCTCCGTTGACCGGCCATCAGTGGTTGTAGTTTGTAGTGTTGTCCAGCTTCTCGAGGTGATCCTCAGCTTAATCGTGTACCATAAATATGGAGAGAAAAATAAAAGAGAACAAGCAAAATTCCAAACTGAACATGAAAGAACATTAAGAAATTGGATCTGTATCCAGACCCGTGAACATGTTGCCATGTTCTGGTGAGATGGAGGGGATTAGGATAAAAGTCCTCAAGTGACCGTACCAGGGTTGTTTGCGGTGAGGGGTGGTGTTGGGTGGTTGGTTTTGGATGAGCGCTTGCGGGATACCACCTACCACTCTGTTTGTATGTATGGAGACCTGTCAGCCTGTGGGGGATCTGAGTGTACATCTAGTAGTATTCCCCACTGTCTTAGGGTCGTGATGCCTTCTTCTAGGGAAGTTACAGACTTGTCAGTGCCATTATGCTTTATTGCTAAGGTTGCTGGATATTTCCACTTATGTGGAATTCGGTGATTGCGTAACGCCTTGGTAATGGTGGCTAAATTTCTCCTGCGCTGCAGAGTATGTCTGGAAAGGTCTGGTAGAATCTGTAGTGATGCGTACGGTGCTGGGCATTGGTCAGGGTCTCGAAAATTGCTCAGAAGAATTTCTTTTGCTTTATAAAAATGCAGTCTCAGTATTTCCTCTGGCAGAAATGGCGGTTTTGGGACTCTATGCACCCTGTCTATTGTGAGCTCTAGTGCTGAGAGCGTGGATGCTAGGGACGAAAACATGTCCTGTACATATTGGGGAAGCTGTGCAGAGGTCACCGACTCCGGTATACCTCTAATTTTTATGTTGTTTCTTTTGGACCGATCTTCCAAATCGGCCAGCTTGTCTTTGATCCACAGGATGTCTTCCCCATGTGCGCTGTGTGCGTCAACCATATTGTTAAATGCGCTAGAGTATTCCCTCAATGTTCTTTCTATGTGGTCTACTCTATCTCCAAGCTTATGTACTTCCTCCTGGCACTGTTTAACTGTGAATATCATGTCTTGGTGCAGGGATGATCTGAGTGTCATTAACATATCCTTTAGCACTGTGTTGGACACTGGTTGTCCAGTTGTGGGGATGTCTGCAAAGGCATCATTCATTTTAGGCCTCATAGTGGCTTGCGTCACATTCACCTCCATGGTGGGGTATCCCGGAGTTTCCCCTGGGGAAGCCCCCCTGGCTGTTGTCTTTGCAGGGCTCCTGGTGGTGGTGGTAGAGGCCGCTGACGAGGCGCCGCTGTCTGAAAGAGCCGGCGGGTCTCCAGTGCTGTGATCTGTGAGAAAAGCTGCGGCCTGTGCGTGTCTTCCCGCAGTGGGGGTGCCTCCACCATGCTGCTGAGGCCTCCCCTGTGTCGCAGGGAAGAAGCTGGTCAGCTTCCCCGGTTGGATGGGCTGGTCCTTCCTTCTTCTCTGCATCCCTAGGTGTGGGATTGTCGCTGACACAGTGGCAGCGTTTGGGAGGCTCCTGTATCGGTGTCTTTTCCCCGATGGTCTGGCGGAGCTCCGGAGCTAAGCGGCCATCACGGAGCTCGGACGCCATGCCCCCCCTCATATTTTTATATTTTTGATTATGATTTTTTAAACTAATGTGTTATGTATAATTTCTAATATATAAGGAAATTCTGGTTTTGCAGAGCATTTAGGTTTTTGAAAGAGAGTATCCAAAGGCATATAAAATAGCCTTGAGAGGCAGCTTTAGAATGTCGATTTCAATGCCAAGTTCCTAAGCTCAGGTTTATTTTCATTTGACTTCAGTTCCATATCATTTCCAGCTCTACTCCATTCCCAAGATGTTCCCAATTCTGCTTCAACGCCAACATAATTCAACACTCAGCTCCAGATCTGCTCCAGATCCAACACGAAGCTACCCATCTGCCCCAGCTCCATCACTAAGCTCCAGCACTACTTTAACACTGCTTTAACACTTAGCTCCAGCTATGCTGAAGCTCCAGTACTAAGCTCCAGCTCTGATTCTAAGTTTAAGCACTGCTCCAGCACAACAGCTCCTCCTCTGCTCCAGCACCAACCCCAACACTAAGCTCCACCTCTGCTCCAGCTCCAACACTAAGCTTTAGATCTGCTCCAACTACAACATAAAGCTCCATATCGGCTCCAGCCATAACTATATGCCCCAGCTCCAACACTAAGCTCTAGAACAGCTCCGGCTCCAACACTAATCTCCAGATCTTCTCCAGCTCCTACACAAAGCTCCAGATTGGCTTCAGCTCCAACACGTAACTCCAGATCACCTTCAGCTTCATCACTATGCTCCAGCTTCAACAATAAGCTTGTAATCTGTTCCAGCTCTAACACTAAGCCACAGAACTGCTCCAGCTCCAACGCTAATCTCAAGATCTGTTCCAATTCCAACACAAAGCTCCAGATCAGCTTCAGCTCCATCATTAAGTTACAGATCTGCTCCAGCTTCAACAAGAAGCTTGAAATCTGCTCCAACTCCAACACTAAGTTTAGTTTCAGAGAAAGAAGCCAACCCCTAAACTCTAAAGGAAACTCAAAGCTTGCATCCCCCATTTTAACAGCTGAACTTTGAGCAGCAAGTTACAGTGATACCTGTTATGATGCAACCTGGTAGGTGACACAAGCCCAACAGTGGCAGGTGGTCTTCAATAGAGCTTCCAGTGGAGAAGATGAGATAGGAACAATAGTACTTACAATTTTTGCTGAAAACAGGCATCGAGCTGCAGATTTCAGGATCACCCCACCAAGGGGATGGCTGGAGCAGAAAAGCTGTCGTGTGGAGACTGTTCATAGGGCTGCAGACATGAGAGTGACCAGGTCAGGCAGAGGTTTTGGCAGCCAACAAGTAAAAGAATAATCAGCCAGGCATGGGATGAAGCAGGTGGTAGGCAGATAGGGGTGGAGGCATGTACAGATAGGGGTGGAGGCAGGCAGCACAAAACAGAGTTGTCATGCACAGGAAGGGAGGCAAGGTAGGCAGCAGTTAAAGTTTTACTAAATCCACAACAGTATAATCAGTCTGTATATGCAGTAAAGCATGCTTGTTATACTCACTGCAAAGTCTAAGGGGTTAATCCTCTGCATTGTGTAAAAAGCTTGTTTGATCCTGTCTCCTCTGATCTTTCCCTTCTTCCAGAGTCCCCACACCATCTCTGGACAGTACAGAGGCTAGAGGACAAGCTGCACATGCTCAGGTGTGTATTGCTAGAGAGTTTTTTTTTCTCGGGGGAGTGCAAGTGATCAACACTGTCCAGATAGAGGGTTGGGGACCCTGCATCCTTATAGGTCAGGGGAGAATCAAAACTCCTCCCACAAGCTTTAACCAGACACTGATAAAAGTCACATGATTGCTCTAACTACTGATGAGAAAAGGTATTTAACAGTTAGTTTATATTTACTAAAACTATTGCATTTCCTGTTCTGTGTACTGTGGGAGACCAGATATAGTGAATGCAGGGACTTTAGTAACACTTTAAGAGAGAAATTCGGTCCAGACAGGGTTCTTGGTGGGTGACAAGCAAGAGAGTATTTATGTCAATTTAAGATGGAAATTAATAGACAACTTGCAGATAGGTATTATAGCCCTTTAGCTCTCACGTAGCTGGTGATAAGACACAACACCGTCCACATTAAAAGTTGATTATTAAATATTGTTCTGTTCAGAGGTTATGTTCAGCATCACTTCTGGGAACTTCGGAAGGTAACAGAGGTCCTAAGAATCTGGTAAACCTTAGAAGGCCGGGCAGAGATCCTGTGCGCCCTGAAAGTCCCAGGAATAGAGTTGAGCGGACACCTGGATGCTCGGGTTCGGCCGAACTTCGCAAAAAAGTTTGAGTTCTGCCCCGAACTTGACCCCGAACCCCACTGAATTCAATAGTGACCTGAACTTTTGGGCACTAAAATGGCTCTAAAAAAGTCCTGGAAAGGGCTAGAGGGTTGCAAAAGGAAGCAAAATGGGGTTAAGAGTAGGACAAGTGCACTGCAAACAAATGTGGATAGGGAAATAACTTAAAATCACATAAAAAAAAAATTGGAGGAGGAGGTGGATGTGGAGTAGGAGGTTGAGGAGGCAGTGACCGTGTAGGTGGAAGTGGCGGTGGAGGAGGAGGAGGTAGCCAACACTGTTTTTTGTTTGGTTGTTTTTTTTTTCAAATTGGGGTAGCCCCCGAAATATTGAGACATATTAAAAAAAAAAAAGAATAAGTTCACTTAAGTATACCAATGGCTGTGTGAGGCCGGTATAAATGTTTATTTTGCACAAGGTACAGACAAGTCTTGTGGGATCCATGCCTGGTTCATTTTAATAAAGGTTAGCTTGTCCATGTTGGCTGTGGACAGGCGGCTGCGCTTGTCTGTGATAACGCCCCCTGCCATGCTAAACACACGTTCAGACAATACACTGGCTGCAGGGCAGGCCAGCACCTCCAAGGCATAAAGGGCAAGCTCAGGCCATGTGCCCAATTTGGAGACCCAGAAGTTGAATGGGGCAGACCCATCAGTCAGTATGTGTAGGCGTGTGCACACATACTGTTCCACCATGTTGCTGAAATGCTGCCTCCTGCTAAGACGTTGCCTATCAGCTGGTGGTGCTGTTTGTTGTGGCGTGCTGCTAACAAAGCTTTTCCACATTTCGGCAATGCTAACCCTGCCTTCTGAGGTGCTGGCGGTGCCACAGCTGCATTGGCGACCTCTTCCTCCTCCTCTGCCTTCACCTTGTGCTTCCACTGTGTCCCCGATGTAATTTGGGAATGCCCTCAGCAGCACGTCTACCAGCATGCGCTTGTAGTCGCGCATCTTCCGGTCATGCTCCAGTTAGGGATTTAAGGACGGCACGTTGTCCTTGTAAAGGGGATCCAGTAGGATGACCACCCAGTAATCAGCACAAGTTACAATGTGGGCAACTCGGCTGTCGTTGCGCAGGCACTGCAGCATGTAGTCGCTCATGTGTGCCAGGCTGCCCAGAGGCAAAGACAAGCTGTCCTCTGTGGGAGGTGTATCATCTGTGTCCTCTGTATCTCCCCAGCCACGCTCCAGTGATGCCCACGAGCTGCGTTGGGTGCCACCCTGCTGTGAACATGGTTCCTCCTCCTCCTCATCATCATCCTTGACCTCTTCATCCTCCAGAACTGTGCTCTGGCTTGAAAATGTTTTACCTGGCCTATGCTGGTGCAGGAACCCACCCTCTGAGCCACTTGTGAATGGCTGGCCTGATAACCGTGGAAATGACCCCTCTTCCTCCTCCTTTTCCTCCTATGCCACATCCTCTTCCATCATCGCCCAAAGTGTTTTTCAAGGAGACATAGAAGTGGGATAGTAACGCTGAGAACAGCATCATCGGCACTGGCCATATTGGTGGAGTACTCGAAACACCGCAATATGGTATACAGGTCTCGCATGGAGGCCCATTCGTTGGTGGTGAAGTGGTGCTGTTCCGCAGAGCAACCGACCCGTGCGTGCTGCAGCTGAAACTCCACTATTGCCTGCTGCTGCTCGCACAGTCTCTCCAGCATGTGCAAGGTGGAGTTCCACCTTGTGGGCACGTCGCATAGGAGGCGGTGAACGGGAAGGCCGAAGTTTCGCTGCAGCGCAGACAGGCGAGCAGCAGCAGGATGAGAACCCCGAAAGCGCGCACAGACGGACCGCACTTTCTGCAGCAGCTCTGACATATCCGGGTAGTTTTTTAGAAATTTCTGCACCACCAAATTCAGCACATGTGCCAGGCAAGGGATGTGTGTCAAACCGGCTCGGCCCAGAGCTGCAACAACCACTCATTGGTCTGTTGTTCAATGCCCATCCACAGCTCCTGTGCAGTGTGGGGTTTATCCCCCAAACATATCAGTTTTAAAACAGCCTGCTGTCATTTCCCCCTGGATGTGCTGATGTTGGTGGTGAAGGTGTTACGCTGAACGGATGAGGAGGTGGTAGAGGAGGAGGAAGCGAAGTAGGAGGAGGAGGCAACAAGAGGCAAAGAGAAATGCAATCTTCGGTGGTGGAAGGACATGCGTCAAACTGCTATCCGCCTCAGGCCCACCCGCCACTACATTTGCCCAGTGTGCAGTTAGCGAGATATAGCGTCCCTGCCCGTGCTTACTGGTCCTCGTATCAGTGGTTATGTGGACCTTGCCACAGATGGCGTTGTGCAGTGCACACCTGATCTTGTCCCTGACTTGTTTGTGCAGGGAAGGGATGGCTCGCATGGAAAAGTAGTGGCGGCTGGGAACCACGTACTGTGGGACAGCCACCGCCATCAGCTTTTTAAAACTGTCCGTGTCCACCAGACAGAATGACAGCATTTCAAAGGCCAGGAATTTTGAAATGCTGGCATTCAGGGCCAGGGATCGCGGGTGGGTAGTGGGGTACTTCCTCTTTCTCTCCAGGGTTTGGGAGATGGACAGCTGTAAGCTTCCATGGGACGGTGTGGAAATGCTTGGGGACGGTGGTGGACATGGTGGCGTTGCTGTCACATCGTCTGTTTGCTGAGTGGCAGGTGACACTGGCACTGTAGAGGTGGAGGAAGAGGCCGAGGCAGCAGCAGAAGAGGAAGCAGGAGGAGCCTGACACCTTTCTTGTATTTTGAGGTGCTTATTCCGCTGCAGCTCGTGCTTTGCATGTAGATGCCTGGTCATGCAGGTTGTGCTCAGGTTTAGAACATTTATGCCTCGCTTCAGGCTCTGATTGCACAGCGTGCAAACCACTCGTGTCTTGTCATCATCACATTGTCTGAAGAACTGCCACGCGGGGGAACGCCTTTGAGCTGCCTTTGGTGTGCTAGGTCCATGGGTGCGGTGGGTAGTAGCAGGCATACTGTCTAGGGGACGGTCGCTCCGCTTTTGCAACCTGCTTCCTCTTTTGCTGTGCTGGTGCCTCTGTGCGACCACCACCTCTTCCTCCAAACTCCACACATCACTCGCATGACCTTCATTCCATGTGGGGTCTAGGACCTCATCATCCTCCACATCATCTTTCACCCACTCTTCACCACTGCCCTCCTTGTCAGTCTGCACACTGTAGAAAGCCGCAGCAGTTGGCATCTGTGTTTCGTCATCATCAGAGACGTGCTGCGGTGGTGTTTTCATGTCCTCATCCTGCAACAGAAGTGGTTGGGCATCGGTGCACTCAATGTCTTCCACTTCAGGCCAGGGCTATGTGGATGGCCCACCGAAAGCACACCAGCAGAGTCATCAAAAAGCATAAGAGATTGCTGCATGACTTGGGGCTCAGACTGCTTGGCTGGTTTACAAGGGGCTTTTTATTTTTGTCCAAGAAATGCACCGCTGGCCGCAAATGTAGTGTTTAGAATTTTTTTTTTTTAAACCAGCAATGTAGATGCACTTTTTATTTTTGTGCAAGAAATGCACAGCAAGGTGCAAATGTACTATGTAGCACTATGTATTAATAATAATCAAAAATAAAATAATAAATTATTATTCTTTTTTTTTAAAACCTGCAATGTAGACCCACTTTTTATTTTTGTGCAAGAAATGCACCGCTGGCCGCAAATGTAGTATTTAGAATATAGTTTTTTTTTAAACCAGCAATGTAGACACACTTTTTATTTTTGTGCAAGAAATGCACCTCTGGCCGCAAATGTAGTATTTAGAATATAGTTTTTTTTAAACCAGCAATGTAGACACACTTTTTATTTTTGTGCAAGAAATGCACAGCAAGGTGCAAATGTACTATGTAGAACTATTTATTAATAATAAAAAAAAATAATAAATTATTATTTTTTTTTTTTTAACTAGCAATGTAGACGCACTTTTTAATTTTGTGCAAGAAATGCACCACTGGCCGCAAATGTAGTATTTAGAATATTTTTTTTTTTTAAACCAGCAATGTAGACGCACTTTTTAATTTTGTGCACGAAATGCACAGCAAGGTGCAAATGTACTATGTAGAACTATTTATTAATAATAAAAATAAATAATAAATTATTATTCTTTTTTTTTAAAACTAGCAATGTAGACGCACTTTTTATTTTTGTGCAAGAAATGGAAAGGGTCGCAAATGTAGTATTTACATTTTTTTTTTAAACCAGCAATGTAGACGCACTTTTTATTTTTGTGCATGAAATGCACCGCTGGCCGCAAATGTAGTATTTCGAATATTTTTTTTTTAAACCAGCAATGTAGACGCACTTTTTAATTTTGTGCAAGAAATGCCCCGCTGGCCGGAAATGTAATATTTTGCCCAAAAAAAAAATGTTTTTAATTTGTCTAAGTGCAATATAAAAGCAGTATTTAAATATGCCAAAATGTTGCCAACTGAACTAACAGAACACGAATAAAGTAGTGTCCCTGACACACAAGCAGTTGCAAGTGCACTGCACTTGCAAAAATGGCTTAGGTTTTATATGAGGCACTTTGCTTAGCAAACAAAATGTACTCTAGCAAACAAAAATCTCCTCTAGCACCCACCCACCAATAAATTGCTGTTTTTAACAGATTTTCTAAAGCTAATCTGTCCCTCACAGCAGTAGCAGCATCCTCTCCCTACACTAGTATGAGATGATGTGACATGCAGCACTACGTGACTCCAGCTTATATAGAGGCTGGGTCAAATGATGCACTGGCCAATCACAGCCATGCCATTAGTAGGCATGGCTGTGATGGCTTCTAAGGGCAAACGAGTGAAACGCTTGTTGATTGGCTGCCCGGCAGCTATTCAAAAGGCGCGAAAAAATACCCGAACCCGGACTTTTTCTCAAATGTCCGGGTTCGGGACACGGACACCTTAAAGTCCGGTACGAACCCAAACTTTACAGTTCAGGTTCGCTCAACTCTACCCAGGAACCCTTGAAACCCTGAAGGACCTGAAAGCTATTCTTTAAATACTGGAGGTCCTAGGAATCTTAGAAACCTGGAAGACCCAAAAGGGATGCTATGAGTACTGTAACAATCTCAGCATACTTTACTTTGTATAATGGCATAATTGTAATGTAATATGCCCTTATAAGTTCACAACGGTCCAAATTAGTGCATTTTTGTTATGATGATCTTCACAGGGTGTCCCAATATGGAGAGGAACACATAGGTGGCCCTAGTTCAATTGTGTGGACCAGTTCACCTTCTGAGCACATTAGTGGTAGGCAATGTGAATCCAGGTGCACTGGTCCATTTTTCATTATTTGGCAGTCCAAATTCATCAGCTAGGTACGGGTTCCATATTCATTTTGAAGGAATAATGCAGCTCATAGTCAGTAACAGAAACACCATGTGCACACCACATTATATTCTAAAAGTCAATTTACCAACACCGAAATTGGTGGTCTCTTTTAATGAGAAGCCACGTTTACAAATCCAAAGTGAGTCACTTGCATTGAATAATTAATCTGCAATACTGTTCACACGTTAAAACAATGTCACTACTTTGCTCAACAGGCTTTCAAGTGTCACATTTACTAATTCCAAACTTCCTCTGCTTGTTTATTAAAACGAATGTTGCAATCGCATTTTGATCAGTCATCTTTCTCTTTCTATTGTGGGGGGGGGGGGGGGGGGGGGGGGGGGGGGGGGGGGGGGGGGGGGGGGGGGGGGGGGGGGGGGGGGGGGGGG
>BLSH010319046.1:1428582-1450961 GCA_018402905.1 Glandirana rugosa | reverse complement strand
GATAAGCAATTAGCGGACCTCCAGCTGTTGCAAAACTACAAGTCCCATCATGCCTCTGCCTCTGGGTGTCATGCTTGTGGCTGTCAGAGTCTTGCTATGCCTCATGGGACTTGTAGTTCTGCAACATCTGGAGGTCCGCTAATTGCATATCCCTGATGTACACTATTCTGGCTGACACCCCAGTCTTCACATAGAATATTGAAAGCTTACATTTTTCATGTTTTCCACCTCAGCTACAACATGTTGAGAGGAAAAGGGGGCCACATACAAGATCACAGATTTAAACCTCTCCATGTGTTTCATACACAGCCATACAAAATAAGGGGGTGTAGTCACCTGAACACAAAGGCAAAGACAGCAATGAAACCAATATTCTAAACATTCTCCAATCTTCTAAAAATACATTTTTGGTACTTTTGAGGACAATATCTATAATTTCCTGTCCTGACAGGAAGTGAGGGGATTTTTTTCAACAGGGACACGGTTCTAACCCTTCCTTGGACTACTCCGAACAAAATAAAAGTTTTGGCTGGCTGTGGGCCAGGCAAATATGGTACATAAAAAATATCCTTCTGTTTCACCTGTCAGCTAAAATTGTAAATGTAAAATATTTTATGCAATATTTTTTTTTTTTCGTTTCCAATGATTTTTATTCAGAAACATTTTCAAGGTATTCAAAGCCAACAGTTGCTATTGTATCGAGTAACAGTTGCTGCTTATAAACCAGGGTATTAATCTTATGCGTCACAGAAGAAGTTTTTTTTTTAACTGAAAAATGAAAATGTATTTTTACTATTTTTATGTTATATACAGTAATTTACTTTATAAAAGCACTTTCTCATTTTAGTGCCTACTTACTCCTCCTCTGGAGGTTTAGATTCATTCATAAAATGTTTTATGGGTTACGAGAATTTGTCAAGGCAGTTCCTGTCACTACACACGGCACTATTTAAGTCTTAGAGGTCTCTTTACATACTTGACACATACTTAACTCCCACACCATCATAGTGAAACTCAGCATGGTTTCACTTCTCAGTTTAGTGTGCAGCCTTTGAAGGATCTATTGCAACTTATTTTTTTTTATTTCCTTGCGAAAAACCCAGAAAAACGTAGAGGGGAGCTTTAGGCTGTTTAACATTTAGTAATAATTATGTAAAATGAATGGCTGTTTATCTATCTATCTATCTATCTATCTATCTATCTATCTATCTATATCTATCTATCTATCTATATTCATCCATCATTATCTATCTATCTATCTATCTATCTATCTATCTATCTATCTATCTATCTATCTATCTATCTATCTATCTATCTATCTATCTTTCTGTCTGTCTATCTATCTATCTATCTATCTATCTATCTATCTATCTATCTATCTATCTATCTATCTATCTATCTTTCTATCTATCTGTCTGTCTATCTATCTATCTATCTATCTATCTATCTATCTATCTATCTATCTATCTATCTATCTATCTATCTATCTATCTATCTATCTATCTGTCTGTCTATCTATCTGTCTATCTATCTATCTGTCTATCTATCTATCTATCTATCTATCTATCTATCTATCTATCTATCTATCTGTCTATCTGTCTATCTATCTATCTATCTATCTATCTATCTATCTATCTATCTATCTATCTATCTATCTATCGATCTATCGATCGATCTATCTATCTATCATATCTGTCTGTCTGTCTATCTATCTATCTATCTATCTATCTATCTATCTATCTATCTATCTATCTGTCTGTCTGTCTGTCTGTCTGTCTGTCTGTCTGTCTGTCTATCTATCTATCTATCTATCTATCTATCTATATCTATCTATCTATCTATCTATCTATCTATCTATCTATCTATCTATCTATCTATCTCTATCTATCTATCTCTGAATGTTATGCATTTAAATAGATACAAGCAGCTCTGTAATTAGTAATAATTCATGACAGCAAATATCCTACTAAAAGATAAAATAAGAAAGCCAGCTTTTTCTGCCTTATTCACCTTCAATCCAGCAAAGCCAATGAAATGACCCAGTTGTACAGTATATTAATGTGCTTTTACTAAACATAAATGTTGCATATACAAACTATTAACGGTTAGGCCTCATACACATGGACGTTTTTTACGCCGCGTTTTTTAGCGTTTTTTTGCAGCTCTCCATGTTATTCAATGGCCCCGTAAAAACGCAGATATTTTTGAGCTGTAGATGGCGTCAGCGTTATTAAGCTGTAAATCGAACGCAGGACCCGTGCGTTCCGAGGCTGTAACCTTATGGCGTTTTTGACGCTGAGCCGGCAAAATGCTCACTAACACGCCGTAGCGACGTTAACCGGCATTTTTAGCGCCAGCGTTTTCAGGTTAAAAAATAGCAGAGGAATTTAAAAAAAAAAAAAACACCTATTGACGCCGACGCTCACTGACGCTCACTAATGCTCATTAACGCCAATGCAAAACGCAGACGAAAACGCGTTTTTGACGCCGATTTTTGCCTGACGTCAGTCCCGGCGTTTTGCTATTACGCCCATGTGTATGAGGCCTTGCAGGAATACAATATGAGGCATGCAAAGTGCTACAAATATGTATAAAAATAAGCATAAACTACCTAACCTTTCCCAGCAAATGTACCAGTCTGTATGCATTAGGAATACACTAAAAGTCACTTAGCTTCTGTTATAACTGGTATGCAATTTCCATAGCAAACAGGACTAAAGACATTTCAAGCAACTGCAGGAAAATGGGTCTTGGCAGTCTTTCTCTGTCTTCTGGTGTTGTTGCTTGGCAGAGTCCCCCTTTCGGCTTGTGCCACTGGCCTTTTATACTGGAAAGTATGGGTGCCATTGCCACATGGGCATACAGTAGTATTTCAAATTAGGTTCTTGTATCAGTTTCTATGGGGGATGTTACAAACTGTAGAACTACAATTAAGCATGAAGAAACAGCTAGAAATGTGTGGGCCTCCCTCCGCTCCAAGAACACGCTGAAGAAGCTCATGTACAAAACTTGCAACTGGCGTTTTTCACGCATCTTGTTGCATGGAAAACGAGCAGCAAGATGCACCACTGCTACTCACATTTGGGGTGCCATTAAGAAATAATTTTTCATGCACTTGCAGAAACACATTCTGCCCATATTTACGCAACGCCCAGATGTGAACGGGTCCTAAATCAATAGATAGATAAATAAATAAACACAAAACAAGTAAATAAATAAATAAAATTGCCCAGCAACTATAAACAAAAGAAATGCAGCTTTTGTTACAATACTCACCTCCTCTCCAGAGCTGTCTCCCTCCATGGTTGCTCTTCTATGATTGACCCACTTCCATGACTGGACCAGGATGTTTAAGATCCTGGGGGTGCATCATCACTGCTTTAGGCTCCGTTCACATCTAAGCGTCCCGGTACGTTGGAAGAATCATGGAGATTCTGAATTGGCTGCAAACCGAGGGACGCCCTTGCGATCCCCGTCACTTTTAATGGCACCTCGATCATGGTGCGATTTTGTTGCTATTTTCGCCCAACGAATAGCAGTAAAATTGTACAAACAGAACTGCAGTACACCTGACTCCCAAAAGGAGTTTCCGGGAACTTCTTTTGGGCGACAGGCGTACCACGACTATGTTTGCGCAATTTTACCAATCGTGGCAAAATCGCGCCATGATCGAGGTGCCATTGGAAGTGACGGGGATCGCAAGGGCATCACGCGATTTGCAGCCATACGGGATCGCGGGTAAATTAAACAAAAGAGCTTCATATTTATTGCGGTATATGTAGTCTGACTGCAGTAATACATAGGAAGAATTAGATTGGGCTTTTACTAATGGCTAATGGAGGCTAAGAAGTTATAGAATTATAAATAAATTGTATTTATTTATTAATGAATGTTTTACTTTTTTTGTTAAATAGTGACATTCACAGATCAAAGTAAACCCCTTTGATAAGGATATGCAAGAGCGACATTAACAAAATATTGTTACAACATGCATCCATTTTTGCAGGCATCATTAACATAGGAGCGACTGCAGCCTCTCCTGAATACCAGCGGATGCCGGCTATCAAAATGACAGCTGAGTCACTTAGCTGAGTCTCTACCTATCCAATTGACCTGATTAGCACCCCAATGTGCAGTTGAATCAGCGGGTATGGCAGGCTGACTAGGCTGCTGCTAATTGCCAAGCAGAATGTTAGCGTTGTCACCCTGCAGCAGGAGCTCCATGTAAGAAATTTTGCAACAGATTAAATAAAAATATTTGTTTATCAAAACTTTATAAAATGCAACATCATGCCAAACATACTGAAAAATAGATTTTGAGTTTATATACACTTTAAATTATAGCAGTTACAGTCTATATGTTATAAGAATCGGTTTGCACAAACTGTTGGCACTATATAAATGCTGTTAATACTACTATACTACTATTACTAATAATAATACTAATACATTAAAAATATAATAATAATAATAATAATAATAATAATAATTATAGCAAAGTTGGGTTTTCATTTATACAGTTTTATTAATATTATTATTATTATTATTAATAATAAAAATATATATTTCAAAATATCAATATCAAAAAATAAAAACCGCAGAGGTGATCAAATACCACCAAAAGAAAGCTCTATTTGTGGGAAAAAAGGACACCAATTTTGTTTAGGTACAACGTCGCACGGCCGCACAATTGCCAGTTAAAACGACACAGTGCCGTATCGCAAAAAAATAGCCTGGTTAGAAAGCGGGTAAATCCTTACAGTCCTTAAGTGGTTAAACAGTTTTTTTGGGGGGAAAAAAACCCTTTAATGAATTTTAATGCAAAATAACACAATATATAACCCATTTTAGTAAATTGTAAAAGATGATGTTACGCTGAGTAAATAGATACCTAACATGTCACAGTTTAAACCGGCGCACGCTCGTTGAATGGCGACAAACTACAGTACTTAACAATCTCAATAGGCTTTAAACATTTATAGAGGTTACCAGTTTAGAGTTACAAAGGAGGTCTTGTGCTAGAATTATTGTTCTCACTCTTACATTCACAACAATACCTCATATGTGTTGTGTGAACGCTGTTTACCTCTGCACGCGAGCACAAGGTAACGGGGGTGCGTTAAAAATTGTTTTTATTTTATTTTTTTTACACTGTCCCTTTATTTATTTATTTTTAACCACTTCCTTACTGGGCACTTAAACCCCCCTCCTGCCCGAACCAATTTTCAGTTTTCAGCACTGTCGCTCTTTGAATGACAATTGCGCGGTCGTGCGGCGTTGTACCCAAACAAAATTTGCGTCCTTTTTTTCCCACATATAGAGCTTTCTTTTGGTGGTATTTGATCCCCTCTGTGTCATTTCTGATCGCCGCTATAAACAAAAAAAGAGCGACAATTTTGAAAAAAAAACAATATTTTTTTACTTTTTGCTATAATAAATATCCAAAAATAAAAAATAAAAAAACAAATTTATTCATCATTTTTGGCCGATATATATTCTTCTACATATTTTTGGTAAAAAAAATCGCAATCTGCGTTTATTGATTGGGTTGCGCAAAAGTTATAGCACCTACAAACTATGGACATTGATTTATGGCATTTTTATTTTATTTTATTTTTTTACTGGTAATGGCGGCGATCTGCGATTTTTATCGGGAGTGCGATATTGGGGCGGACATGTCGTACGTTTTTGACACTTTTTTGGGACCAATGACATTTATACAGCGATCAGAAATTTAAATGTCCACTGATTACTGTATAAATGTCACTGGCAGTGAAGGGGTTAACCTGCAGGGGCAGTGAAGGGGTTAAGAAATGTTCCCTGGGTGTGTTCTAACTGTGGGGGGGTGGAGCTGGTCGGGACATAACAGATCTAACTGATCCCAGTGACAGGGATCAGTATATCTGTCATGTCCCATTCACAGAACGGAGAACCGCCGTGTTTACATCGGCGGTTCCCCGTTCTGAGGCTGCTACAGGTGATCGGCGGGTCTCGGGCGGACATCGAGTCCGCCCGACCCGCGGACACGCCCACGCAGCGTGCGGCGGCCGCGAGTGCGCGCGGGGGGCGCGCAAGGGGGAGGACGTCCATGGACGTCCTCCCGGATTTTCAGAGCCGCGCTGTAGCCGTCTTTCGGCTATAGCGCGGTTCTGTACAGGTTAATTACTTTTATTACTGTTACAAGAAATATAAAAAAACAAAAAAACAAAAAACATTGATTTCATGCTTTCCAGAAAAAAAATGGCCTTGTTTATATTCTCCCTACCTGGAAGGGATGAAATGCTCATCGATTCCGGTCTCCCGGACCAGTGGTTCTCAATCTTGTCCTCAAGTATCTCCAGCAGGCCATGTTTGCAGGTTTTCCTTTATCTTGCACAGGTGCTTTAAATCAGAGTCAATGGCTTGGTGTTTTGGACCGCTATTTTATCTATGAGAAATTCCCAAAACATGGCCTGTTGAAGGTAATTGAGGACAGGATTGAGAACCACTGTCCTAGACCATAGAGATTATCGGGCATGTTCTAGTCCTTGATCACCTCTAAGGCAGTCTAGACCACAACCGCCGGACGGGATATCAGATAAGCTGGGGGGACAGGAAAGCTGCACCGTAGAGCTGTGGAGGGGACCCCTCCCACTGCTTCTAAAAGCGATCCAGCGGCTAATCAGCCACTTGGATTGCTTTTAGCAGAAAGGGAATCGCCGGCTGAAATTTTTAATACTGGGGTTATGGCTGCTGCCTTGGTCCGGTAATACCACTTGAACATAATCACAAATATATATATGATATGTGCTAAATAATCCGCGCTACAGAGCAGTGAATAAATTACATACACCAATCCCTTAAAACCTATCCAGGTTCCAGGGACAGGTGGATGTCCAGAGGCTGCTGCTATACAGGCATCTATATAGAAGCAATTGTTGGTTTATAACACTGAGGGTGGCGCAGCATAATTTTGTTTGTTAACAAATATATATATGATTGTGTGGCAAGTGGTTAAATATATTTACCTATATCCGTATCAGAGCCTCATAACAATAAGTAAAAAATAAACCTTTATTCACATCACAAAAACCTGAGAGTGCAGATACTTTTTATATGCCTATTAAAATAGATACAGCAATATTAATTAACATTGAAATCTAGGAACCCTAATTAAATTTTCAATTTAGTTCCCGTAACAAAATTATCGAGCCTGCATAATAATGGCTATGCAGTCACTTCCAAAACAATAATAAATTCTTCATCTAATGCATAATTCAGTAGAATAATATGTATAATTTAGTAATTTTTTTTGTGGCAATTCTCCCTCATCTCTTTAGACACAATCTATAACAAATGGCTGTCAGCATTTTGCCTCTAGGGGGCACTGTTGCTGTTCTTATGCAAATATATCTTAAAAAAAAAAAAAAGAAAACACTTATTCAAAAGTACAGTACAGTATATTATTCAACCTTGGGTGTAGATGTTGCATACAACAGATTGCAAAATGTCTATGCATTGCCCATCTGCTCTGTATAGTTCAAAATGAGGAGATAAAATGGTGTTTTGATCAAGAGAACGTGTACTAAGTGATAAAAAACGGGTGGCAAAAGTAAAATTCAGGCACATAGAGGTTCCTCTAAGATGCTTATAGTTTATATCAATTCCAACAATTAACTTTATCCTTTTTGCTGCATTTTGGTCCCATCCATTAAATCACCCCCTGCAGCTATTACATTTTGCACCCCCCTTTAGATTGCAAGCCCCATGAGCAAGGCCTTCCTATTCCTTCTGTACTGAAATGTATTGCAATTGTACTGTCCTCCTTATATTATAAAGCACTGCCCAAACTGTTGGATCCATAAAAAAATAATTATATAATAACAATAATAATAATAATCTGTTTCATAAGTGCAAAGTAGAAAAAAGATGATTTTGCCAGAAATCTGGAAAGCTTCTGGCTAACTCTAGTGCACTGACAACACCGTGCCTCTGCTGCACTGATATTTCAAGGAATCTTATCAGCCAAATTATTTTGAACTACAAAACACTTCCCTAATATGATAGAGTTGGGGGGGGGGGGTGCATAGTCCAGCACACCTTCTGTCCTAGGGTGACACTGCTCCTCCCTAAACACAGCACATTGAGTGGGCTAGGATAGCAAGTGTGTTACCAGCTGACAATAGAGGAAATGAAACCTAAAACAAAAAAACGAATGCAGCCACCACATCTAAGGACTGGTCAGCTACTATACATTACATTTTTGGATTGGTTTCCAGATACCCTTTTACAGTTTGCATGAATCATTTCCTGACATGTCACAATTTACAGTGACAGTATAGGTATCAGAAGATCGTGACCCCATTGGGAAAATTGTCCTTCACTTTCTCATATTAAAAATGAGGGGATTATCACCAGGACAGGAAGAAACAGAGAACAATAAAAATACTGTTAGAAGCTCTAAACCAGGGTTTCTCAACCAGGGTTCTGTGGAACCCTGGGGTTCCTCCAGAGGTTGCAAGGGGTTCCTTGAGCAATGGTCAATTTCTACCTCCCAGATAAATTCCCAGAGGTTGCAAGGGGTTCCTTGAGCAATGGTCAATTTCTACCTCCCAGATAAATTCCCAATGATACCATTGATCTTTTTAGCTATCTGTAAGGGAAGGAATTCTTCCCAATGACCACAAGTGTAAGGAGCATTCTTCCCATTGACCATCACACTAATGTATCATGAGTTGTTGATTTTTAATTTTTAGCAGGGGTTCCCAGAGACCGGAGAATTATTTCAAGGGTTCCTCTGTGTTGAAAAGGTTGAGAAAGGCTGCTCTAACCCTTCCCCATCATATATATTTTCTTTTCTTTTTCCCCACACTGGAGTTATGTTTCTATCTCATGAGTACCAACCTGTAATACCCCTGTGATAGTTTGACTGACAATGACTTTGTCATACAACACTGTACCCCAATTCATTTTTATATTATTTTTTTAGACTGATAAAGCTTTCTGTAGGTGGTTTTTAATAACCACTTTTTTTTAAAAAATAAATTTGTACTATTTTTTACTATATAAAGAAAAAAGGCCAAATATTAAAAAAAAAAAAAAAAAAAAAAAACATTTCCCTTACAATAATAGCAAATAAAAATTCCAGGATGCTTTAAACGCCTCCAAAATGATCTCTAGATGCCCCAAGGTCATTTTGTTGTCACAATTTTTTTTGGAACGGAAGAAACATTTTGTCCCTAGAGGATGTCAGTTGACAAAACGCGTAGTGTGGGGCCTTTGATGTGACGTCACCACGCATTCTGAGTCCAAGCTTGTGGTCAATGGATGCAGCCGGAGTTGGGCTGGGAAAGATTTTATGTTTGCAATTTACAAGTTGGCATTGTGTAAGTGGATGGAGTTGCTTTATTAAATAAATATGTTTTTAAGGGTTTTACACTATGATTTCCCTTCTTCCTTTTCAGCATCCCGTTTCAGAATATGATGGTTTTTCCTGATTAGAGGAGTGTCTGAGACCACTTTGAGGAAAGATCCCCTGTGCCCCCAAGAGAGCTCTATGTTAATATAAATGCACATTTGCTGATTCAGTATGTAGCACCCTGATCCTAAACAGGGTTGCTAACAAATTTAGTTCTGTTGGTGGTAACTCGCCTGGCTAATTGGTAGGTGGATCCACTGACTGTTGCCCTAAGCCTAAATCTGGTGCATCTCTCTTTTCTGCCAATAGGTGGCACTGCTGCCTTTGGCATTAGAATGACAAGATCACAATGAGTTCAGGTTATGAATGAACATATTTTCTCAGCCAATCAGAATAGCTACTTTGCATGCTGGGATAGTCTATTTAAGGGCAAGGAGTCAGATGATCGGTGTTCTTTTAGCCCCAGGCTACGGCCTAGGGGCTGTACGTGTAGCAGCAGCTAAAGGTTAGGCCTGAAACCTGAGGCCTAGCCACGTGTATAGAGGGTCAGCTCGAGGGGAACCTGATTGTTGCAGAGGTCCTGCCTGAGGGGGAACTGGATCATTGCCAGTGGTGAGGGAGAAATAATTACAATAAGGGACAACCACTCCTGTTGCCAGGGGCAAGCGAGGATCAAGGCCGGGTGTAAAGGGGGAAGCAGTCGCAACAAAGGGACAACCACTCCTGTTATCAGAGGCCAGTGTATGGAAGTCTGAAGAAGTATCGGAGCAGCCTTTTTCACCAGGTGAAGAAGTGGGAAAGCTTAGCGGGGGCATAGTTGCCAACATTCGAAAAAAATGAATAGGGACACTTTTTTGTATGTAGGCGGAGTCTTATTTTAATTAGGGGCGGGCTATCCATTCATAGGCGTGGCCTAGCAGCGAGGAAAATGCAGCACATGAAGCGCACCGCTGTAAAAAAGTGGTGTGGCCTAAACTAAATATTAGGTGTGGCTTAACAGGGGTGTGGTTAGAGTCTAAGATGAAAGAGAGATGGAGGGATATGGAAGAGGGAGAGAGAAAGAAAGCAAGAAAGGGAGAAAGAGGAAGAGAGAAAGAAAGAGAGAAAGGGAGAAAAAGAGAGGCAGGGAGAGGATCAGGGGGTGTGCAGAGATGATACAAGAGATGGTCAGAGAGGGTGCGGAGATAGGTGATATATAGAGCCAGGTTAGGGTGTCTCTGAGTCTGCCAATTGCTATTGCATCTGCCTAAGGGTGTCCTGGCCCTAACCCTCTCTCCACCAGATCATATAAAGAAGAAGGTAAAGGTGAAGGTATTAATGTGCAGGTCAGGTGGGAAACAAATACAAACATTTCTGCTTTCAGAAATTAGAATAGCGAATATTCATTTGCTATTGTAACACACCTGGGTGGCCTGTGAGTGCATTCTCTGCACCCCGAGTCCACCCTATTTTGAAGCCTATTAGAGCCTTTGGCTCTAATCAATGCTTCAAAAAAACACCCCTGCCATTGGAATTCATGCGCCCAGCATCCTGCAAGGGTCCGGACATATGGACAGGGGGGCGGCAGAATGGATGGGGGGTGGCGCCCGTGCGTCCTTAACGGATGGGCCACACCTGGCTCTCACCCTAAAGCCTTTCAACCCAAGCTGCTGCATAAATAGCTAAATGACAAAAGACGAAAGGGTTAAAAGTTATCCCACAACCTTGGAACTCACTGACCTGGAACTTATGAATGGATGATGTATTTATTCATTAGTTCCGCCTTTTCCCCTTCCAATGTAGACAATTCATTGTTTATATTTGTGATCACTGTGATTGGTTATCACAGTGATAACATGGTACAGAGCCACTGGGATCAGCTCTGTACAACCTTTATTAAACAGTGCTGGAGCAGCAGGCATCTGTCACTCTGTCTTTGTCTCTGTCTTTAAAAAACATATGGTAGTAATTAAATGGTTAAGACAAACCTTTCAGAAGATAAAAAATTGTCCTGTCATTGCTGACCTCCCTCACAGAATAGCTGGAGGGAGTAGGACACTCCTGAAAAAGGTAGACCAAATAAGTTTTAAAGTGATAGTAAACCCACTTTTTCCACTTGTATCTACAGGTAAGCCTATAATAAGGTATGCCTGTACGTACAGTGAATATCTCCTAAACTTGCACTGTTTAGGAGATATTCACACTGCATGCAGCCGGTGACGTCACCGGCGCATGCACTTTGAAGGCACAGCTTACCATGTTGGACCTTCAGAGCCCGTGCCAGAGCCGAGGGCTCCCGTGCACGCATCCAAAAATCAGAAGGAAGACCGGGGGGTAAATTGAAGCCATAGGTGTGCACAGCCTATTGCATTAGGGTGTGCACCCCAAATGTATTAAAACATGGACGGTGTTAGTAGGGCAGTGGACTTGTCAGTAGGGCAGAGGATGGTGTCAATAGGGCAGAAGATGGTGTCAGTAGGGCAGAGGATGGTGTCAGTAGAGCAGTGGCTGGTGTCCTAGTGGGCCATCTTCCTGCTGTCTTGGGGTCCTCCCATGGGGGCAACGTCAGAGCCCAGTCACAAGTGCAACGTTTGTGACCCTGGTGGTTCTATCACTGGTATCAGTTGTTTTATTTATTTTTGATGTTTTATTGTTATTATTTTTTTTTATAATTTTCACCATATTGGGGGGCTTTGGTGAAATATTAGGGTCTAAACAGATCACTGATGTTTCACCTTTGAGACAAAGAAAGGGACTGAGGACAGATTCATCAGTCCCTTTCTCTGCAGCCTCAGCTGCACAAAATGAGGGGACAGGAATAGCTCTGTACCGAGCTTCCCATTCATTCATAAACTCAAGCATAGTAAACACAGTTTGCTATGCCTCAGCTATGAGGCATAGCTATGAATTCACACCTGAGACCTTGTAACACTAATGAGTCACATGACACTGGGGAGGGAAAATGGCTAATTTTTCAGAGGATATGAATGAGAACACATAAACCTTTCTTTCACTCATAGTTAGTGTTTGGCTAAAGCCATTTATTATCAGTCAACTGTGTTTACTCTTTTTAAATCATAATGACAACAGAAACTACCCAAATGACCCTGATCAAAAGTTTACATCCCCTGGTGATTTTGGCCTGATAACATGCACACAAGTTGACACAAAGCTGTTTGAATGGCTATTAAAGGTAACCATCCTCACCTGTGATCTGTTTGCTTGTAATTAGTGTGTGCGTATAAAAGGACAATGTGTTTCTGGATTCCTGACAGACCCTTGCATCTTTCATCCAGTGCTGCACTGACGTTTCTGGATTCTGAGTCATGAGGAAAGCATGATAATTGTCAAAGGATCTGTGGGAAAAGGTAGCTGAACTGTAAACACAGGAAAGGGATATAAAAAGATATCCAAGGAATTGAGAATGCCAATCAGCAGTGTTCAAACTCTAATCAAGAAGTGGAAAATGAGGGGTTCTGTTGAAACCAAACCACAGTCAGGTAGACCAACTAAAATTTCAGCCACACGGCCAGGAAAATTGTTCAGGATGCAAAGAAAAACCCACAAATAACTTCAGGACTCTCTGAAAACATGTGGTGTGGCTGTTTCAAGATGCACAATAAGGAGGCACTTGAAGAAAGATGGGCTGCACGGTCGAGTCGCCAGAAGAAAGCCATTACTATGCAAATGCTACAAAGCATCCGGCTTACAATACACCAAACAGCACAGAAAAAAGCGTCAAGCCTTGTCCATTCATTCATTCATGTCCAAGTCATTTGGAGTGATGAGACCAAAATTTAGCTTTTTGGCCACAACCATAAACCCTACATTTGGAGAGGAGTCAACACTGTGAAACACGGAGGTGGATCGCTGATGTTTTGGGGATATGTGAGCTAAAAAGGAACAGGAAATTTGGTCAAAATCGATGACAAGTTGAATGCAGTATGTTATCAAAAAATACTGGAGGAACATTTGCATTCATCAGCCAGGAAGCTGCACATGGGATGTACTTGGACATTCCAACATGACAATGATCCAAAACAATAACCCAAGTCAACCTGTCATTGGCTACAGTAGAATAAAGTGAAGGTTCTGGAGTGGCCATCTCAGTCTCCTGACCTCAATATCATTGAGCCACTTTGTGGAGATCTCAAACCTGTAGTTCATGCAAGACAGCCCAAGAATTTCCAGGAACTGGAGGCTTTTTGCCAAGAGAAATGGACAGCTTTACCATCTGAGAAGATAAAGAGCCTCATCCACAAATACCACAAAAGACTTCAAGCTGTCATTGATGGTAAAGGGGGCAATACACGGTATTAAGAACTGGGGGTATGTAAACTTTTGATCAGGGTCATTTGGGTAGTTTCTGTTGTCATGATTTAAAAAGAGTAAACACAGTTGATTGATGATAAATGGCTTCAGCCAAACACTAACCATGAGTGAAAGAAAAGGTTTTGTGTTATTCATATTCTCTGAAAAATGGCCAAGAAATCATAAATTCTGCCAGGGTATGTAAACTTATGAGCACAACTGTAAGCAGTGGAAGTTCCTGAATTTGACCTGCTATCAACCTTTTGTCACTTCATGTACAGCAGGGCTAGAGTGTGAGAGGAGGAGAAAGCAGGGTGAAAGAGAGATAAGCTCATCACTGTGCTGCTTCTCCTTTCATTGCCCAGTCACAGGCTGGGGGCAGGTCCAGGATGACCTGGACTCAGAGGAAGCGGGTTGAATGATGCTGACCATCAGACTGAGGACATCTAGCAGCAGAAAAAAATGTAATCTTTAGATGAAGGCTGGGTTCACACTGCTCCGATCTCAGAGATTGCATATGATTTCGCACCGCACTGCAGTGTGAACCATATGCGATCTCTGTGCGATGCAAAATCAGCCATCGAGATTGTATGGGTGAATTTGCATCGCAATCGGAGCAAACTCGCACAGGACCCTTTTTTTTTCGCAGGGTCAGAATCGGATCGCATGGTGGTTCACACCATGCGATCCGATTCCTGTGCGAGTTTGCAGTTCGCAGTGCGATATGCAAACTGATTTGGTGGTGTCATTAACATTGTATTGCCACTCCCCAGAGTTCGCATATGGCAGTGTGAACTGCCGCTCAGAGGCATGCGATGCGAGAACCAGCAGTGAATTTGCAGGGTTCCCGCATCGCTGCAGTGTGAACCGAGGCTAACGTTGAATATTGCAGCAAACGCTAGTTTTGTTGTTTCAGCATTTATTAGGGTATTATTACTTTCTTGTCTTGGTCTTTTTGGCTGAAGTTCTGCTTTAGGGCTCTTTCACACACACGGATCGTTTGGGTCCGCCTGTCAGCTTTTCAGGCGGACCCAAACAGACGCTCCATGTACTTCTATGGAGCGACGGATGTCAGCGGTGACATGTCCGCTGACACCCGATCCGCCAGAAACAGATGGATAGAAGCCCTATTTTCCATCCACCTGGCGGATCGGATCGGATGAACACAGACAGACGGTCCGTGTTCATCCAATTCTCCATAGAGGAGAATGGAGCTCTGACAGGTCAGTCTCTGCACGAGTGCAGAGACTGTCCTGTCATCCGCCGGCTCAGCGGGGATCAACGGATGGATCCCCGCTTGTGTGAAAGAGCCCTTAACATACTAGAGTTTATGAGAACAAGATAATTACATTCACAACTGCGTTAAAAAAAAGCCTTGAAATTGCTATAAGGAACTCTAACGCCCGTTTGATGTTTTTTTTTCCTGTAGAACACCTTGAACATCCCCTATGAGAATTCACTGACTTTTGGTGTTTTACATATTACAATTTTCCAACCCAAATTTGAAATCTTATTTGTTGATATGGAAATACCATATGTTACATTGTTACACACTGATATTTACAGTCTTACAAGTGGACTTTCCCCAACACCCCAACAACTATTATTATTAACTTAGAGGAAACTTGTTTAACCTACGTTTTGGGTTAATCAGACTAATTGCAATGGAGTCGTTCTAGCGGTAAAACCACATAAATTCTCTCGTAGGTTTGCTTTCCTGTCAGAAAATATACTACTTACAAAAGAGAAACTCTTGTTTTTTCTGTGACCGTCACATAATGGAATAAGCCAACCACCTTCTGCAACTCAGTGCATCATCGTCATTGTCATCTGTTACCCACTGACATTTTAACCCATGGAAACCAAATGTTATGGTGACCTGTAACTAAAATCTAGAGATGAGCAAACCAATCAAGCAACTCAGAATGTGGATTGGGTCAATTCAATGATAGGAAAGCCTCGTACACACGGGACGACGATCGTACGTACGATCGTCGCAAATCGTATGTTGGCTGTTGTATGTAGCATACTGACTGCACTACACGATCGTACGACCACAGAAAGAACGTTCAGCTGCATGTAATTAGCATCCGGCCGTTCCTGACTTCTGAGCATGCGTGTTTTGCACAATACAACTTGTTGTACCAACTGCTCTGTACACACGATACAACGGTCGTATGAGAGCTTGTTGGTACTACCAAGTTTTCTAGTCTGCTCATACAACTCCCTTGTACGACCGTCATATGTTCAACTGTTCTAATCGCGCATACGAACGATCGATTTCCAATACAACGGTCGTTAGTACGACCTGTTGTATACGATCGTCGTCCCGTGTGTACGGGGCTTTAGAATCAGTGAAAGCCGGCCGATAAATCGTCCTGGGCACCTAGACTGATGTGGTGTATTTCTTGTAGAGCTTGTGCTCTGACAACTGAAAATACATTCTTCCACCCCATCTTATACTACAGCTATAATTAAAGAAAAACAATTAACCACTTCAGCCCTGGAAGGATTTCCCAGTTTAGGACCAGAGCACTTTTTGCGATTCGGCACTGCGTCGCTTAAACTGACAATTGCGCGGTCGTGCGACGTTGTACCCAAACAAAATTTGCGTCCTTTTTTTCCACACAAATAGAGCTTTCTTTTGGTGATATCGCCTCTGCATCATTTCTGATTGCCGCTATAAACAAAAAAAGAGCGACAATTTTGCAAAAAACAAAACAAAACAGTTTTTCTTACTTTTTGCTAAAATACAAATCCAAAAAAAAATATAAAAAAACGTTTTTTTTTCATCAGTGTTGGCCGACTTATGTTTTTCCTCATATTTTTGGTAAAAAAAAATATCACAATCTGCATTTATTGATTGGTTTGCGCAAAAGTGGCCGCGTTTACAGATGATGAGAATTAATTTCTAGGGTTTTTTTTATTTTTTATTTTTTTACTAGCTATGGCGGCGATCTGAGATTTTTAGTGGGACTGCGATATTGGGGCGGGCATGTCGGACATTTTTGACACTTTTTTGGGACCAATGACATTTATACAGCGATCAGAAATTTAAATGTCCACTGATTACTGTATAAATGTCATTGGCAGGGAAGGGGTTAACCTGCAGGGGGAGATCTAGGGTTCCCTAGGCGTGTTCTAACTGTGTGGGGGCTGGGCTACCATGGGCATAAGAGATCTAACTGATCCCAGTGACAAGGATCAGTAGATCTCCTATGCCCGCACTGACAGAGCGGGGAACCACCGTGTTTACATCTGTGGTTCCGCGTTCTTTTGCTGTGGCTGCTCATCGCGGCTCGCCGGCGGGCATCGGGTTCCCCCGAGCCACGGGCACACTCCTCCAGAGTACGGCAGGCACGTGCACGTCCCTAGCGGCCACTCCGCAAATCGCCATTTAATTACGCCGATTCGCGGGACACGTCCACACTGCCGCGGTAAATATACTGTAGGCAGTGTGGAAGTGGTTAAAGAGAACCTGTCATCAGATCTCACATTTAATTTAAACACTTGCTGTAACATAAAATAATACTAATTACTACTCTACAGTGAAGGCTCTATGTCTTTTTCTTTTATTTAATATTATTCTAACACTAATTGTATTCTTACACTAATTGTATTCTTACACTAATTGTATTCTTACACTAACTTACTAACAGACATATCTGCCTGGATGTCACAGCACTTCCTAAAACTCAACTTTTCCAAAACCGAGCTCAAAATATCACCCCCCCTCCCCCGTGCCTCTTCCCCAGACTTCTCTGTCAAGGGCAATGGCACAACCATCCACCCATCCCCACATGTCAGGGTGCTTGGTGTTATCCTGGACTCTGAACTCTCCTTTTGGCCCCACATCCAATCACTTTCCAAGGCTTGCCGCCTCATTTCCAAAATACGTTCTTTCCTAACCAATGAAACCACAAAGCTACTGATTCACTCCCTGGTCATCTCTCGTCTCGACTACTGCAACTCCCTCCTCATTGGTCTACCTTTAAATAGACGATCCCCTCCCCAGTCCATCATGAATGCCGCTGCCAGACTCATCCACCTTACAAACCGCTCAGCGTCTGCCACCCCCTCTCTGCCAATCCCTCCATTGCCTGCCACTCGCCTAATGAATTAAATTCAAAATACTAACAATAAGTTACAAAGCCATCCACAACTCTGCTCCCAGCTAAATCACCAGCCTAGTCTCAAAATACCAACCTAATCGTCCTCTTCGTTCCTCTTAAGACCTCCTGCTCTCCAGCTCCCTCATCACCTCCTCCCATATTCGCCTCCAGGACTTCTCTCGAGCCTCTCCCATCCTCTGGAATTCCCTACCCCAATCTGTCAGACTGTCTCCAAATCTATCCACTTTCAGACGATCCCTGAAAACTTTTCTCTTCAGGGAACCCTATCCTGCCTCCACCTAACAACTACACTTTTATTTTCTTCATTAGCTCATCCTCCACAGTTATTTCCCTTTCGTATCACTTGACCCTCCCTTCTAGATTGTAAGCTCTAATGAGCAGGGCCCTCTGATTCCTCCTGTATTACATTGTATTGCAATTGCACTGTCTGACCTAATATTGTAAAGCACTGCGCAAACTGTCGGCGCTATATAAATCCTGCATAATAATAATAATAATAATAATTATTCCTTAAAGTAATTATTATTATTTTACATATTATTTTATTTGAAATGCCTTTCCTTTTATTTCATATACTAATTTCTGTAAATTTTGCAAGGGGTGTTGAATTTGTCTGGTGCTCCCCTCCCATCCAAGTTAATTGGCACTCCTGGAAATGTCAGTTTCCTGAAAAACGTATTGACCTCTGTCCAAAAAGAAAGCATGCTCTACCATGGATTACTGGGGGGACTGGGAACCGGTGGTCTGGCACAAATACCTTTGAAATGCAGCAATAATTCTCTAATACAATGAAGCTGGCTACTCTTTAACATCAATAGGAAAAAAATCTTTATTGGCTACATAGCAGGATACAGCAGTAACATGCTAAGACGTTTCATAGCATATGAGTAAGGCTTCGGCCGAAACGCATTAGCATGTTACTGCTGTATCATGCTATGTAGCCAATAAAGAATTGTTTCAATGGATGTTACAGAACAGCTGGTTTCACTGTATCAGAGGATTATAGACCTCTGTACCTTAAAGCTGAATTCCAGGTATGGCAATTTTTACATAATTACATTGGTCCAGCTTGGACCAATGTAGGTATGTATGTGCCATATACACTATATTGCTAAAATATTGGGACACCTGCCTTTACACTCACATGGAGTTTAATGGCATCCCAGTTTTAGTCCGTAGGGTTCAACATTGAGTTGGCCCATCCTTTGCAGCTATAACATATTCAACTCTTCTGGGAAGGCTGTCCACAAGGTTTAGGAGTGTCTATGGGAATGTTTGACCATTCTTCCAGAAGCGCATTTGTGAGGTCAGGTACTGATGTTGGAGGAGAAGGCCTGGCTCGCAGTCTTCACTCTAATTCATCGCAAAGGCCAGACAAGTTCCTCCACCCCAAACTCACTCATCCATGTCTGTAAGGACCTTACTTTGTGCACTGGTGAGCAGTCATGTTGTAACAGGAAGGGGCCATCCCCAAACTCTTCCCACAAAGTTGGGAGCATGAAATTGTCCAAAATGTCTTTGTATGCTGACGCCTTAAGCGTTCCCTTCACTGGAACTAAGGGGCCAAGCCCAACCCCTGAAAAACAACCCCACACCATAATCCCCCCTCCACCAAA
Source organism: Glandirana rugosa (assembly GCA_018402905.1). Classification (NCBI taxonomy): domain Eukaryota; kingdom Metazoa; phylum Chordata; class Amphibia; order Anura; family Ranidae; genus Glandirana; species Glandirana rugosa. The sequence continues at coordinate 1,431,525 of BLSH010319046.1, read as the reverse complement.
TGATTAGGAGGTGTGGTCCAATACTTTTGGCAATATAGTGTGGATTTCTAGATTGTAAGCTCTAACGAGCAGGGCCGTTTGATTCCTCCTGTATTGATTTGTATTGTATCGATTTGTATTGTAATTGTACTGTCTGCCCCATGTTGTAAAGCGCTGCGCAAACTGTTGGCACTATATAAATCCTATATAATAATAATAATGAGCAAGTTTGGGGTGGAGGAACGTTACTGACCTCACCCGATAGAACACCTTTGGGATGAATTAGAGCAGAGACTGTGAGCCAGGTCTTCTCGTCCAACATCAGTGCCTGACCTCACAAATGCGCTTCTGGAAGAATGGTCAAACATTCCCATAGACACTCCTAAACCTTGTGGACAGCCTTCCCAGAAGAGTTGAAGCTGTTATAGCTGCAAAGGGTGGGCCAACTCAGTATGCCATTAAAGTTCATGTGTGTGTGTAAAGGCAGGTGTCCCAATACGTTTGACAATCTAATGTATATGGGGTGCCCATGGAAGCTGAAAATCAATGTAGTAGGCACTACTACTACAATGATCTCCACTAGCTTCCTCATCCAATCAGAGAACACTTTGCAATAGGATTGTAGCGCCCTCCTAGTTTGGTAGTTTGGGTGTTAGTGAGTGTATATAGTTTTTGGCTTTCTCTGCTTAACAGAAAAGATAGGTAAATTTAGATGCCGTCTGCTTATCAGAAAGCCTTGGTTTGAGTAAGGCCTGCTCAGTGTGCTCTGGTGCTGATTCATGTGGTCTGGAAAGTTTTACACTATTCAGTAGTATGGGTTCCTATTGGACAGTGGGAGGAAAACCCAGCCAGTGGCAGCATGTATATGGATGCAGTTCTGACCAATTAACAGGGGAGGTGCCCCACTGCATTTTTAATGAATGCATTCATATAAAGAGGGGCACATGGGCTCAAGGTCAGGAGTTTCCGCCCACCCAGACCTCAGGGGTGGAGGTGTTTAAGCAGCTCCTGGCTGCTAGGCCTGAGGGCCTATCCAGGAGGCTGTCGGTTGCTAGGCCTAGTCAAGGCCTATCCAGATGCTGAAGCTACAGCCCAGAGTTCCTCTGCAAGCTGACTGAGGGTGCACGTCCTTGGATCCGGTCTGGTATCACAGTGGCAAGGTGTCCCTTGAAAGTTGGAAGGGAGTTGCCGGCTGTCCTGGGACATGGTGTGAGTACAGACCCCTAAAGGGATCCCTGAGACTGAGTTGCTAGAATCCCCCTCCTGCTCCTCAAAGTCAGCTAACTGGGTGTGTGAGTTATAAAGGAGACACTGGTTAGTGTCTTGAAGAAACAAAGTCTGGCTTATCCTCTTCTGCTTAAAAAGGGACTTGTTTCACTGCTGACAGTCTGCTACCCAGAGCTAGGGAGAAGTCGTCCTCACTTGGAGTTAGTTAACTTGGAGTATCTCATCCATTCCCTTCTACTATACAAGTTCTACAATAAAGTATCAAAACTCATTCCCTAGACTGGTCATTGGAGTAACATGCAGGATTGTGTGTATGCACCTGACAGTGTGAAAATTCTTTGTGATTGGCTGCAGGATAATCAGAGGGAGACTCGGGTCAAATCAATCAGCAGCTCCTTTGGGGGTATCGCTACAGGATAATTATAAATCATAATTTTAACCCCTGCAGTCTTGGCTTCCTTTCTCCAAGATTCAATCGTTTTCTTTAGTACAAGTCACCGCCATTGTGTGCTGTCCAACTAAGTAGAAAAATTGACTCCAATGCTTGTTCACTTCATAGCTGACCAAATAGTGGTATCAGTGTACAAATAATGACTTCTCTCCTCGGCATTCCTTGGCACAGTCCATGATATTAGGAAATTCCATACAAGGAGGGGTTTCCTCTGATGATAGGGCCATTGTGATATGGCAGGAAAATGTTTCTTCCTCTGATCAGAAGCAGATTTTGTGAATGAATGAGTTTTTCCTTAGAAAAGTCACATGACACTTTGTCGTTTCTTTGAATCAAGGGGTGAAAATGGGACACCGAGTTTCGCAATGAGGCAATCCACATCAAAAACACTCGGTAACTATTTCATTCATAGTCATTCAGAGAGAAACACAGGTGTTGAAGCCAATACACTGTTAGAAATGGAAACTGCAAAAAAAAAAAAATGATGGAGGGAAATTCAAAGTAGCTTGGTAGTTAGTGCTTATGCCTTGCAGCACTGGGGGCCGCAGTCTGAATCCTGCTCAGGACACTATAGGGATGGAGTTTGCATTTCCTACCTGTGCCTACGTCTCCTCTGGGTACTCTTGTTTCCTCCCACACTCAAAAGACATGTTGCAGGGTAATTGGTTCTTGCTTAAAATTGGTCTTAGTATGACATCCTACAGAGCATGTCCAAGATGGCTGCCTCAAGTCCTATCTGACCCAATACCAACTTGATAAGTACTTGCAGTTCCCAGGGAGATAAATGATATAAAAATAGAAATTATTAATAATAATGCTTAGAATGCAAGAAGTGCTTGTCTGCTTCATAGGGGATATGGTGCAGGAGAGACGGGTATTCAAAAATGGGGTCACATTGAGATAAGGTAGGGTTAGTTTTAGGGTTGAAAAAAAGGCTAGTGCTATGGGATTTTGATTGGGATGGAATAGAGTTACACTGGGGTAAAAACTTATGGGCAGAGAGGACGTGGTATAGGGGATACTTCGTCTGTTCGTGAAGAACGTAAGATTCGTAATAATAATTATTAAAGATAAAAATATAGTAAATAGAGGGACCCTTGACGTTCATGAATAGTTCAACCATAACCCAGTCTATCCTGAACTCCGTCGGTAGAACCTGTACGAGACATCCTACAGTATGATTCTGGTTAAAATTCGTTCTTGGTTAATGGGACGTTGTACAGAAAACTCACACCCTCCTTTGTTCTCATGGGTCTCCTCTGCATCCGTGTCCATCCTTTACGTTT
>BLSH010319046.1:1359596-1383771 GCA_018402905.1 Glandirana rugosa | reverse complement strand
CCTGGCAACAAAAGTGAGTACACCCCTAAGTGAAAATGTCCAAATTGGGCCCAAAATGTCAATATTTTGTGTGGCCACCATTATCTTCCAGCACTGCCTTAACCCTCTTGGGCATGGAGTTCACCAGAGCTTCACAGGTTGCCACTGGAGTCCTCTTCCACTCCTCTATGATGACATCACAGAGCTGGTGGATGTTAGAGACCTTGTGCTCCTCCACCTTCCATTTGAGGATGCCCCACAAATATTTTTATAGGGTTGAGGTCTGGAGACATGCTTGGTCAGTCTATCACCTTTACCCTTAGCTTCTTTAGCAAGGCAGTGGTCGTCTTGGAGGTGTGTTTGGGGTCGTTATCATGTTGGAATACTGCCCTGCGGCCCAGTCTCTGAAGGGAGGGGATCATGCTCTGCTTCAGTATGTCACAGTACATGTTGGCATTTATGGTTCCCTCAATGAACTGTACCTTACATGCAGCCGCTGACGTCACGGTGTATAGCATCGGACCTTGCCGGAAACCTTGCCGGAAAGACGGGCGCATGCGCAGGAGTGACGCCTCGTGGCTCTGGCCACTCACAGTGCCTGAGCCGCAAAACCGGAAGTGTCAGTTCCCTCTGCGGGGACCAGGCAGCCCTGTCAGATTTTCAATCTGTGGTAAGTATTTCATAATGAGCTAGTATTATGCTCATTATGCCTTTGCCTTACAGGTTTTTTTTTTTTTTTTTTAAGCATATAACCGCTTTAAGTGAGAATCCATAGAGGACTAGTAATAACGATTACTGAAAATGAGACTGTCACTGTGCAAAACCCTTCCAGCTTAGGATGTGACTTATCCTGCAATTTGCTTTCTTGCAGCAAGTCAGAGGCCGTGGTTGCACTGTTCAACTCACCCAACAACAGTAACATAAAATGTAACCATAGAGCGAACACACAACAATTTCTCTTTAAATTTGAAAAGGATAATTGATGGGCTAAACACTTTCTCACACACGTGTGTACATTCCTGCCTACCTCAGGGGCTTTGTTAATCTCACAGTTATGAAAGGAGTCACTCCCAGTATTACTTTTATTATTGTAAGAATATGTGTTCCTATAATTTTCTCGCCCCCACACTCAGGAATTTCATGTGTGTTTCAACAGAAGACCGAACACAAGTAAAAACATTACTCAGGAAAATTGAACTGTCAAAAAGTACATCTAGAATGATGCAGTTAGCTTACACAGTGTGTGGGACCTTTGTGGGCATAAGGCTGTTGGATTTACTAAGTTGGCAGGAACATGTTAAATTCAAAGGGCTGAAACCATAGCAATATGCCAGATTTCATGCTGTGCCCACAGACTGGATTGATGAGAATCCTCAATGGATGGCTATAAGTTACCGCCCTTTGCACCCTTTGCGGTATTTGCATGTTTGACTTATTTCAGACTAATGTAGAGAAAACCATAGTAGTACAGAAAGGAGTGCCAGACCAAACCAGATAAAAGGGTCAAATATAATTTGAATTGCTGGTAAAAAGGCTACATAAAACATTCAACGGGTTTCAGGAGCAACTCCGCTCCCCATTCATCTGGGCTCAACACAGAATATAACTTGGATTAACTCCAAGTATAGAGGAAGCAATGACTTCACAGATCTACATTAGAAGCAGTATTGAACTCTCCACATGAAGTAACTACTTGACGGCAGTTGCTGAGCATCAATGGAGGAGCAGTCCATTCAAGTTTTATCCTGTATTAAGCCCTGATGCAGGGGAAGTGGTGTTGCCCCCCGAAACACGTTGGCTGCTTTTACACTACTTTTTACCAATGTAGCACCCTGGATTTCAGTGGGGGTGCTGTTAAATTTAGTTTGCTGGGTGGTAAATGGCCTGGCCAAATTGTTAGGGGATCTCCTGATTCGTTTCCTAACTCTAGGTTCTGTGCCACCTGGACGGCTGTCTGGGTGGACGTGTGTTAAAGCTCCCGGCTGCTAGGCCAGAAGCCTGAGGCCTATTCGGGAGTTCCTGGTTGCTAGGCAGTCTGAGGCCTACCCAGGACCAGCAGAAACAGCAGCGCAGGGTTGGGTCTTCAAGTCGGAAGCCTAACCAATTTGAACGGGTTCTACCAGAGAACCCCTCTTTGTCGGAGGTGAAGGGTTAGAGTTGCTAGCGGAGGATAACTATTCTTGTTACCGGAGGCAAAGCTTGAACCAGGGACAATTCGATTATGGTTCCTTTGATGTGGCGCGTTTGCTCAACTCGTTGATGTGTGAGTACTTATTCTGGGCATTTATGATCGCCCCTGAAGAAGGGCAACCATCCCGAAACATGTTGGGCGTATAGGAAATTAACAGCTTCAAGACCTTACTCACAGTTTATGCAAAAACTCATCTTGTTCTGTAACATTGATGCCAAATTGTTTTTCAATTGTGTACACATGTGACACATTTAGTTTATTTTAAAATTTGTTAAGAAATAAAACTGTTATGTTTTTATAAAACTATGGTTTGATTTATGTACTGCCTTTAAAGTCCCGTTCTTGTACTGGGGGAGTACCTTTCCTTTCCAGTGAGATGGAAGGGTGACACTAGCAAGAGAGTTCAGCAGTTGGGCTAAAGAGCTGAGGAAGGGACCCAGCAAGTTGGTGTGGCGACACTTGGGATATACAGCAGTTGGCTGTGTGAAGCACAAGGGACCCAGTGGCAGTGGGAGTCCAAGAAATCTTGTTGGGAGACTGTGAGTGTAAACTCGCTAAGCTACAGTGGGAGGCTGTGAGATGGAGGTCAGATCTGCACAACGAGGATACTAAGTTGGTATGTGCATCAATTTTGTTGAAGTCCAAGATCCAAGTTCAGAGTCCAAGGAAAAAGTTCTAGTAAGGCAAAGTCAGTTGGAAGGCCTGTGGGACTTTATTGCTACATTAAGAGTTTCAAAGAGTCTTGGAGTCTGCTAAGTGCTGTTACACCCCTCCAAAGGGTGTCCTGGCCCTAACCCTCTCTCCCCAGTTCTTGACAAGAAAAATAGATCTCTTTTGCTCTGCATCATCAAAGTGTCTGTGGCCCAACTCAGTTCTTCTGTTTGCAACCACTATGCCTAGTAACTCACACTGTGAGGATGGATGTCAGCCCTCTCTGACTCTGAAGGTCACCATCAGGCCTGTGGAGGTCAGGGCCTGGGGTACACCAACAAATAAAATAGCAAATAAAATGATCTTGGACACTTCCATCCAGTTTTGGTCTGGTGCTCCTTTCTGTATTGCTAAGTTTTGATCTACTGTTGGGTGCCCATTTGAGGGAAGCCTTGCTATATGGAAGCTGCCCTGCTAGAGCTATTAAACTTGTTTGAAGTTTTCCTTCATCTAACTATGCTTGCAAATCTAAAGGTTATTTTGAGTATGGTGTTCTGGAGTACTGAAAACCATGACTGATGAGAATAGTAGGCTTAAAATGATACCATCCACACCATGCAACCTGGCACAAAGATGACACAGGGACTGATTAATTTGGAAAGGGCAAGGCCATAGCTTTATTGAATTTCCAACATAACGACTTACCCAGTGCTAGTCACAATTACACTGAGCCCCCAAAAAAATCCTTACCCTGAGTACCGAAGAATCATTAGACTAGCCCAAAAACCCACTTCCAAGGCATAGCCCATTAAAAGAGAGTTAACCACTGGCAAGGTCAAACCACTAATAAAACCGTGAAGACCGTATATAAAAATGGGCAGGTGGGAGGTCAACACTTCTGCAGGCTGATGGTCTACATGTCGGTGGTGGTTAATTGCATAGTCTTTGGAGAAGTTCAGGTACAACCTCTTCACCCCTTACCTTTGTAGCTAAGATTGTAAGCTCACAGGAGCAGGGCCCCTCTAACCCTTTTGTTTTGAATTGTACCGTTGCTGTATTGTCTCTCTTTATAGTATAAAGTGCTGTGCAAACTATTGGCACTATATAAATCCTGCACAATAAAAATAATAATAATAAGTACCGGCTATATCACTTTTGTCATCATTGGACATTCTTTAACAAAGTTTGTATTGAGCTTTTTTCCCCTCTAGTGCCCAGCATGGGAATTATGACATCATGTCCTGATTGCAGAGAGAGAGAGACTACTACTGAAAACAAGGGACCATAAGACATGTAGTCCGGAAAGCTGGAATTTTAATGAATCCAAACTAGTGCAAATTACAAGTTCCAGCTGGCTGAAGAGAGCAAGAATTCTGTGTGAGCAGATAAATAGAACTGTCAGGGGAGGGACTCACTCTCTTGGGACACGAGACCTGCAGTTACAGGATTGAGAGGCTAGGCTCCCCTGGTTAGTGTGAGTGGGCGCCATGACCTGGATGGTGCAGAGGGCCTTTCCGTGAGTGAGGCTTATCCCTGGAAGCAGATCCTCAGCTACCGGCTTCTCATCCGCAGAGAAGCTATCTGGGGCCATGCTCACCTACACCCACATAGATGTCGCCTAATCCCTGGGTCTTAAGGTGGCCTGTTGGGCCTCTTTAGCTGACTGCAGGTACTTCAAGACACCCTAACTTTTCAAGCCGTGGCATCTCCAGGATTGGTGATTGGGAAGTAGCCCACCCTTAGTATTACATTCAGGGACACTGCATGCAGACACCTTTACCCCACACTTTCTACATCAAAAGCCTTCAGTTGGGAAACACCTTGCTTATTCTATTCACCTTTGCTGGTTGCCATTGCAGCAACACCTTCAGGCCCCTTCATAGCTAGCTGAAGATTCTGGACTACCTTACTTCAAGGACTCTTCCACACAAAGGAATCAGCCTACAGCACCTGTTTATCTTAAAGCGGAACTCTCACTCAGGGTTTACATTTTGTGTTTGCTATTTCTTTCCATTTGTGGCATCAGGGCTCAGAGGAAGCTGACTGACAAAAAAAGTTTCTTCCCCCTCTTGTACCTGGGGTCGTAGGTTTTCCTTAAGATCTGTTGGTTTCTACCGCCAGGTTCACTGTTATTGCCATTTAGTTGTATATCCCTGCAATTCTGTTTGATGCTTTTGCAAGTTGCAATTTGGGGAATACCCACATTTTACATTTGTTTTTCCTTGTTAACTCAAGAATATCCAGTAACATATCAATTTGCAATCTTTGATATTTTTTGGTGCTTTTCCATTCTCATAGTTACATAGCTACATAGTCAGTGAGGTTGAAAAAAGACACAAGTCCATAAAGTCCAACCTATGTGTGTGTTTTTATGTCAGTATTACATTGTATATCCCTCAATGCTGTGGTCCATCAGGTGTGCATCTAATAGTTTTTTGAAATTATCTATACTCCCAGCAGAAACTACTGCTTGTGGAAGAGAATTCCACATTCTCACTGCTCTTAACGTAAAGAAACGCATTTTAAGGTTAAACCACCTTTCTTCTATTCTTAGTGAATGGCCGCGTGTCTTTGTGTACTCCCTTGCACGGAATAGTTTTGTCCTTATAGTGGGGTCACCAGTACAGTATTTGTACATTGAAATCATATCCCCTCTTAAGGGTCTTTTCTCCAGAGAGAATAAATTCAGTGCTTGTAATCTTTCCCCATAACTAAGGTCCTCCAATCCCTTAATTAGCTTTGTTGCCCTTCTCTGAACCCTTTTCAATACCTGTACAACCTTCCTGAGGACTGGTGCCCAGAACTGGACGGCATACTCCAGGTGTGGCCTCACCAGAGACTTGTATAGTGGGATAATTATTGATTTATCCCTAAAGTTAATCCCTTTCTTGATGCATGCCAACACTTTGTTAGCTTTGCTTGCAGCAGCTTGGCATTGCATGCCACTGCTGAGCCTGTTCTCTACTAGGACCCCTAGGTCTTTTTCCATCCTAGATTCCCCCAGAGGCTCTCCCCCTAGTGAGTAGTTTGCTTTTTTGTTCTTGGTACCCAAATGCATTATCTTACATTTATCTACGTTAAATCTCATTTGCCACTTGTCTGTCCATCCCATTAATTTATTCAGATCTTCTTGCAAGGTTTCCACATCCTGTGGAGAATTTATTGCCCTGCTTATCTTGGTATCATACGCAAATATTGAGATTGAGCTCTTCACCCCGTTCTCCAAGTCGTTTATGAATAAACTGAATAGGATTGGTCCCAGGACATAACCTTGGGGAACCCCACTTTCTACACCAGACCATTCTGAGTACTCCCCATTTATCATCACCCTCTGGACTCGCCCCTGCAGCCAGTTTTCAATCCAGGTACTCACCCTTTGACCCTTTGATCCATGTTGAGGGATCTTAGTTTGTACAGTAAATGTTTATGGGGAACTGTATCAAATGCTTTTGCAAAATCCAGATACACCACGTCTACAGGCCTTCTTTTATCTAGGTGGCAGCTCACCTCCTCATAAAAGGTTAATAGATTGGTTTGGCAAGAACGATTCTTCATGAAACCATGTTGATAACTGCTAATGATACCGTTCTCGTTACAATAATCTTGCATATAATCCCTTATTATTCCCTCCAAGAGATTGCAAATTATTGATGTTAAGCTAACTGGTCTGTAGTTCCCAGGGATATATCTTGGTCCTTTTTATCTTTCAATCGTTTTTATTCAGATTTTGAACAATTGACAGTAACAGTACAAGAATACATATCATTAACAATACTGAATAGCAGAAAGGTCTCATAACAGCTATTACATTTCAAAATTATGCCTGTACGTGAATTAGTGGTTAAACATACTTATTGGAGCTCAATAAAGCTAAACATTTGTTTTGATCTTAACGTCTCTAGCTAGCCAGTCCCTCTCAGGTTCTCTGGGATTCAATGGTTTCCACTTGGTCTAGTGGGTGATAGACTGACCCACACCGCCGACACCCCTGTGGGAGCATACTGTGTCTTAGCGGAGTGGGCCGCCCACCCCCATGCTTGAGAATATTCTACGGTCTCGTCATACATTTGGTGTTGTTTAAAGAGGGTCTGCCTGCTCAGGACTTACATCATGTAATTCGTATATCATTAGTAACATAGCCAACTAATGCCTTTCTGAAACTTGTAACTAGGCTTTGCCTGCTAACACTAGGTGTGCTAGTTTGAGAAGAGCAAGAGAGAAAGTTGAGAAAGAGCAGGATAGATAGAGAGGGTGAGGGGGAGGTACACGTCCTTGCATATATGCAGTGATCTTCATTGTTTTGTTTTATTATACCACTCTACCCATGGCAGCCAGAGATTATACATTTTGTTGTAGGACTCTCGATCAGGGGTTAGGGTCATTTCGTAGGTATAGTGTTCTTGGACCTGATTTATTGTCTGTGTTAACTGGGGTATTTCTTGGTCTTTCCAGTGTCTGGCGATGTTTTGTCTAGCTGCTAGGAGGATATGTGTGATTACTTTATGGTAACCAGCGGGGATTTTGTTGATTTCGAGGTTTAAGAGGCCTAGATCTGGATTGGGGTGTAGAGTGGTGCCCGTGATTTTAGAAATTGTGTTGAAAATGTTGGACCAATAGACCGATATTTTTGGGCAGTCCCATAGCATATGGAAGAGTGTGCCTATTGCTCCGCATTTTCTCCAGCAGCACGGGGATCTTGTATGGTCAAAGATGGCTATTCTTTCTGGGGTGTAGTATCTGCGTTGGGTTAAGTTTTGAGTCAATTCCCAGAGTGCGGAGCAGGTTGTTGCTTTGTAAGTAGATCCGAGGGCGCTTTTCCATTGTGATTCTGTGATGGTGTGTCCCAAGTCTCTTTCCCATTCGTGTAGTGTATTGTTGTGTTGGAAGACATTTTTCCCATGTAGTATGTTATAAAATAGTGAGATACCTTTGGTTGAGCTTGTTGTTATGTGGTAGAACCTAATAACTGTGTCAGGTATTTTCTGAAATATGTGTGTGTTTTTATTAATGCAGTTTGCTAATTGGAGGTATTGGAAGTGGGTAATCTCAGGAAGTTGGTGTTCTATTTTGAGTTGTGAAATCTGTTTAGGTTTGTTCTGGATAAGAATTTCATTCAGTGTGCTATTAGGATGCTTTGTCCATCTATTTGGGGGGAAGCCCGGGATAAGTGTATGTATTATACTGGCCGGTATTCTGGGCAGGGAAATTGGGGTATTCGGCCAGGTCATTTTAGTGAGCTGTCTCCATGCTTTAATTGAGGCTATGACAGGAGGGGACAATCGTTTGGAAAGAGGGGCTTTAGGGTGGAGGCTATATAACCATGTCTGTAAGTTGTTAGTAATTACAATCTGTTTTTCTATCTGGCTCCACAGTGGTGGGTCTGCTTGTTGATGCCAAGCTTTGAGTTGTGCTAAGATTGTCGCCGTATAGTAGTCCGAGATGTTAGTTAGTCCTGATCCTCCCACTGCCTTGTGTTTATATAGCCAATTCCTATTCACTCTGGGTTTTTTGTTTCGCCATATATATTTGCCCAATATGGTCTGAAGGGAAGTTAGGTAGCTTTGGGGTATAGGAATGGGGATGGAGCGTAGTTTGTATAGGAGCTGAGGGAGGAGATTCATTTTATATGCGGCTAATCTTCCCACCCATGAGAATTCGTGTTTAGTTAGGCGGCCTAGTGCCTCCGTGTAAAGTGTTCTAAAAGGGAGGAAGTTGGCTCTAAATAGGTGTTCTGGGTTGCCTGTTAGTGCGATTCCTAGGTATGTGATCTGAGATCCCGACCATTGATATGGGTGTTGTTGGGCTAGGAGGTTTTGGGATACACTATCTATGCCTAAGTTTAGGATTTGGGATTTAGTGGCGTTCACTTTGTAGAATGATATGGAGCTGAATTTATCAAGAAGGTCTTGAGCTTCCTTCAGGGAAGAGTGCGGGTTTGTTATCATGAGAATAATATCGTCCGCAAACAGACTTATTTTGTGTTCCCTGTCGCCAATCTTAAAGCCGGTTAGATTTGGTGCTGACCGTATCTGTTCCGCTAAGGGTTCGATTACTAGGTTAAAGATAATTGGCGACAGGGGACAGCCTTGGCGCGTGCCGTTAGTGATCATAAACGTTTTAGATATCATGCCCGCCCCTAGGACGTTAGCCGAGGGATTTGAGTATAAGGCCATTATGGCTGATAGTATTTGGTTGTTTAGGCCAAATTTGTGAAGCACCTCCCTCAGGTACCCCCAGTGGACCCTGTCGAACGCCTTCTCTGCGTCCAGAGATAGGAGCAGAGAAGGCGTTCCTGTGGATTTAGCCCAGTGTGTGATATCTATCAATCTTCTTGTAGCGTCAGAGGATTGGCGGCCTCTGACGAATCCTGTTTGATCTTGGTGGATCAGCTGAGGGATGAATTCCATCAGTCTTGTCGCTAATATTTTCGCGTATAGTTTGATATCCGCGTTTAGCAGAGAGATGGGCCTAAAGTTTTGAGGTACATTTGGTGGTTTGCCCGGTTTAGGCAGAGTTATTATCAAGGCTTTTAACATTTCTTGCGGAAATGTAGAGGAGGAGGCGGCTTCCAGGAAGAGGTCTTTTAGGTGGGGAGTGAGAGATTTATTAAATTGTTTGTAATATTCCCCTGGTAGACCGTCTGGCCCCGGGGATTTCCCATTTGGGATGGAGTTGATGGCCGAATATATTTCAAGTTCTGTAAATGGTGAGTTTAAGGATTCGAGTTGTTCAGGGGTTAATTTCGGTAGACTTATTTGGTCTAAGAACTCTCTAATTTTTTCCGGGGACGGTTGCGGGGTATTCGCATCTGATTGAAGATTGTATAATGATTCATAGTATTGGCTAAAGGCGTCGGCTATTTTTTGAGGGCTAATGATTTTATTTGAGGGGATGGGATAGTATAAATGAGGGATCTTGGCTTTGGTGCGGATGCCCCGTAGGCGCATTGCCATGCGCTTACCCGCCTTGTTACTGGTGGAGTAGTGTATAGCTTTGAGCTTTCTATGGGTCTTCTCGTATTTATCCAAGAGCAGTGCCCTCAGTTCCTGTCTCAGTTCTACTAAGTTTAGGTTTATCTGTTGGGAAGGGGAAGATTTGTTGGCTGCGTCCAGGGATTTAATCTGGGTTAAGACCTCCTCTATCCGCCGCGTCCTCCTCTTTTTTGCAGTTGTACACATTTTAATCAGTACACCTCTCATGTAAGCCTTGTGCGCCATCCACAATGTTGCGGATTTTTCCACAGTGCCTACATTGAGTTTAAAGAATTCATCTAGTTCAGTTTGAATTTCGTTTGCATATGGAGAAGTTTTCATAATGAACGTATTTGCTCTCCAAACGCCCGGCGTGTTGGGCGTGCCCGATGACTCTAGGGTGGCATAGATTGGTGCATGATCTGATCATGAGATCGCATCTATATGAGAATTGGAGAATCTTGGAAGTGTTGATCTGTCCGTCAGGAAATAGTCAATTCTCGAGTATGTGTTGTGTGCCACCGAGTGGTAGGTATAGTCTCTTTCCATTGGGTGGTGGCACCTCCAGATATCATATAGATTGTTCGTAAGCAAGAAATGTGAAAGAGATGTGGGCCTTCTTGGGCTAAGACTTGATGTGTCCATGTGAGTGTCAGGTACCAGATTAAAATCTCCTCCTATTAGCAGTGCTCCTTGCCGGAATTTATTTATTTTCTTGATAGCTTTATTTAGGAAGGTTATTTGTCTCTTATTTGGGGCATATATACAAACCAGAGTCATTAGAGTGGAGTTCACCTTGCAAATTAGGGCCAGGAATCTACCTTCCTGGTCTGCTATTTCCTGGATCAGCTGAAAGTTTATGTCCTCTTTTATGGCTATAGCCACTCCTCTTTTTTTCTTGGGGCCACTTGCCGTGTAGATGTGTGGAAACTGTTTGTGGGTGAGCCTTGGGTGCTCTGTCTTCTTGAAATGAGTCTCCTGTATGTACAGGATGTGTCCCCCTAGGGTTTTGGCCATATGCCATAGAGATGCCCTTTTGGCCGGGTGATTGAGGCCCTTTGTGTTAATGGAGATTACTTTGATACTCATTGAGTAATGTATTTGTGCGGTGCCGAAGCTTACTCACTGTTAGGTGGGCGATCACTTTTCTGTGTTTCCGTATCATTCTTGAAGTCTTGTAGAGGGTCATCAGCGTCTGCTGGCGGTTCCTTTGGGCTTTCAGGAATTTGAAGACGTGTACACAGGGAGGAAAGGAAAGAAGGTTAGTGATATAGAGATATAGCAAGGTAAGTAGACCGCAGCTACCAGTGCTGGCACTGGGCTGTATAGTCAACATCTGGGGTAACCAGTCCATTTTGATTCAGCGCCTCTGTGTGGAGCCTTTACTCAGGGGGAGGGATTTTGTTGCTGAAAACAATAGCTTATGACCCTTTTAGAATTTCGGTTGGTATTGTTTGTTTGCCTTGTGCCACAGGGGAGGGCTTGGACCCTGCGCTCTCTTGGTCTGAGGTGTTTGATCCAGTACTGGGATTATGTCCCACTCTTTCAGTAGTGCTAGCCCTGATTCTAGGGAGGATATTGTGTAAGATTTCCCGTTTCTGTCAATCGTTAGTTTTGTCGGATGGCCCCACTTGTACCTGATCTCATGGTTGCGGAGGGCTTTAGTGATCGAATTCAGTTGGCGCCTAAGGTCCATGGTGTATTTTGACAAATCCGCATAGATTTGTATCCCTTCGTATGGTGTTGGGAGTTTTCCCATGTTTCTGGACGTTTTCAGGATTTGTTCTTTAGTGGAATAGAAGTGCACCCTCATTAGGACGTCTCTGGGAATTTTATCAGGCAGAAAGGCCGGTTTAGGCAGGCGGTGGATGCGGTCTATAGAGAGTTCTATGGGCTGTATATTCGGGAGCAGGGCGTGGAACATGTCCTGAGTGTATTTCTGTAGCTCTTGGGGTGCTACTGTTTCGGGGACCCCCCTCAGCTTCAAATTATTGCGTCTGGAGCGGTCCTCTAAGTCCGCCAATTTGGCGCGGATCCAGTGTCTGTCCTCCATTGCATCTTCATTTGCGTCAACTAGGTCATTAACTGTATAAGTTATGTCGCTTACTGCATTTTCTACAGCATGTACTCTCTCTCCTAATGATGTGATTTCAGTAGTGATTTTCCTGGTCAGGAGGTTAAAGTCAGCGTGGATTGAGTGTTGGAGAGATACTAGCATCTCTTTAAGTAAGGTGTCCATTACAGGCTGGTTGTTTGTGGGGAATGAGGCTATTGATGTACTTAGCGCGTCACTATGTATGGAGGACTGTTCCTCCTGACTCACCAGGCCGCAGGATCTCTCCAGGCGCATCCGTGCTTTGGCCGGGCTGGCACATGAAGGGCTTGTGGGGGCAGAGTGCGTGGAGGGAGATGCTCTCCCTGAGGTCTCCGCCGCGTTGTCCTCTTCAGGGAGATCTGTGTAGTGCTCCTGCTGTGTCGCCCTGTCTGCGGAGCGCGAGGGGCCGGCGCCATCTTGGCCGCTGCCTCGTGAGCTCATGGAGAAGAACTCCGTTAGCTTTTGGGGTCTGCGTTCCTCCTTCCTCTTCCTAGACATCTCCGCTCGAGTGGGTGTCTCGTCGGCAACACTGTGTGGTGTTTATTAGTAGTTAAGTCGGGTCTTAGTCGCTCTTTTCCCCCTTATGGCTCCGGAGCTCTAAGAGCTTGCTGTCATCCGCGGCGCTCGCAAACCACGCCCCATCTTGGTCCTTTTTTATATATTGGTAGTACATTGGCTTTCCTCCAGTTAGCTGGTATCATACCAGTTAGAAAACTGCTCTTAAAGATTAGGTACAAAGGTCTGGCAATAATGTGGCTAAGTTCCTTAAGGACCCTCGGGTGTAAGCCATCTGGGCCCGGTGACTTATTGGTGTTCAGTTTTTCAAGCCTATTCCTGATTTTACCCTCAGTCAGCCATGAGGGTGCTTCCTGTGACATGCCGTGAGGACCAGCATTGTAGTTCTGAATAATTGAGCCCCCCGTTTCCTTTGTGAATACTGAGGAGAAAAATGAGTTTAACACCTTTGCCATTTCTCCATCCTCTGTAACCAGAATACCTTCATCATTCTTTATGGGGCCGATATGATCTGACCTCCCTCTCTTACTGTTTATATACTTAAAGAATTTATTGGGATTCTTTTTACTCTCCTCAGCTATGTGTCTTTCATGTTCTACCTTAGCTGCTCTGATTGCACCTTTGCATTCCTTATTGCATGTTTTATAGATATGAAAATCTGACTGAGACCCCTCCTCCTTGTATTTTTTGAAGGCCTTCTTTCTTGCTTTTATGTGTGCCTTTATGTTGGAGTTAAGCCATCCTGGTCTTTGATTAGTTCTTTTAAATGTATTTCCTGTTGGGATACACTGGCTAACACCTTTGTTTAGTATGTTCTTAAAGCACTCCCATTTTTCCTCCGCATTCATTGTTCCTAGAATTTTATCCCAGTTAACATATTCCAGCAAGGAGCGTAGTTTCTGGAAGTTGGCTCTTTTAAAATTCATTGTCTTTGTATTCCCCTTATTTTTCCTATTTGTGTAATTTATACTAAAACGAATTGACCTGTGATCGCTATTTTCTAGATTGCCCCTTACTTCCACATCTGTGATCAGGTCTGTGTTGTTAGTAATTAGAAGGTCCAATAATGCTTTTTCTCTTGTTGGTACATTTACCATCTGACCCATGAAATTATCCTGCAGGACATTTAGGAAATGGCGAGACTTAGCTGAACATGCAGTACCTTCCGCCCAGTCAATATCTGGATAATTAAAATCCCCCATTATAATAACACTTGCCACCCTAGCCGCTATTCCAAATTGTGATAGGAGGTCCGCCTCCCCCTCCTCCCTCTGATTAGGGGGCCTATAGCATATTCCCAGTATTACTTTCTCCCTGGTATCTTCCCTTTGTAACCTTTGTAAGGCTTCAACTTCCTCCCCAGATCCACTAGTAATGTCATCTCTCACATTAATTTGTATGTCATTTCTTATATACAGGCATAACCCTCCCCCTTTTTTGCCCTCCCTATCCCTGCGATATAGGGAATACCCCTGAATGGTAGCCAGTCAATCATGAGAGCTGTTGAACCAAGTCTCTGAAATTCTCACAAAGTCTAATTCCTCCTTGTACAGTAGCAACTCTAGTTCTCCCATCTTGTCTGCCAGACTCCTGGTATTAGTGAACAATCCACGTAGTTTTGTCTGGACGCCTACTGTTTCCTTGCTGGGTATTCCTTGTTTGCATGTAGGACTTGTTACACTACTTGCCTCGGGTTTAGCTCCCTTATTTGGCATACCACTCCTTCCCCCAATACTACCCACTGGACTCTGTTCCCCTCTGGCTATTACTAAGTCTGGGCCCTCCCCCCCCCTTTGCCTAGTTTAAAAGCCCCTCTAACTTTTCGGCCATCCTCATTCCCAGCCGGTCTGCACCTTCCCCATTTAGGGGCAACCCATCCTTTCTATAGAGCTCGTAACCGATTGAGAAATCGGGCCAGTTCTCCAGGAACACGAAACCCTCCTTTCTACACCAGCTCGCAAACAACTGATAAATGGGAAAATCCCAAATAAATAATTTATCCCCCTGGACTTTTGAGGTGGATCAGGTAGTCAAGGTATTTCCAAAAGGGGGCGTTTTGTTACAACATAGATGGTTATAAATATGAGTAGTGACAGGAGGGGGAAACACCCCAGATGACAACCGTGGAGTCGAAACGCGTAGGCTCTGGTTTCCCTTCTGTCACAAGTGATTTTATTTGAAGAGCTCTGTAATATTTGTTTTGAAGTAAGTGTTTTTAATCCTTTTTCATAATAAATTATCCAAACGGTATCACGCTATGGAGGGTCTTCTCCTTTCTTTTCCCACTCTACATGTGAGTTCTGGAGTATAGCTCTATTGCCAATTCTTCCACTGGAGTGATCCTGATTTATATACCAGCGGTGGTACATGGATGTAGGAATCCACACGGAGGACAAGTGGACTGGGCTGAGGACGTTGATCCCTGAATACTGTTTCGCCCTGTTTCTACCTGAATCTGGTAAGCGCATACCCCTTCAGTTTCAGGAGGATTTATATCTCATTAACAGTGCATTTTTTACTAGAGAAAGTTGCAGAGATACTGATTCCGGTGCATCTCGCATATTCACCATCTACTATTTCTGTATAATTTTACATTTGGACATTGAATTATAGATGTATTTTTGGCGCTGCCATTTTATTGACTTTCCTTAGATGCAGAACCTGGGCTTCCAGGGAAACAACGTTCTTACATTTTGTACAGCAGTATTCTCCCTCGATCGCATGATCAAGGAACGCACACATGCAACAAGATGTACACCGATTCGCTTCTCCACACCTGCTGGGCATCGTACCTATTGATTTAGTGGGGACTGGGAATTTTGCTCTATCCAATTACCTAACCGCTGGCTGCCTGCCTGTAATACTCACAGTACACGTGTCCTCACAGCACTCAGTACTCACGCCACACTTGGATACTCACACCACACTCGGGTACTCACACTATATTACTCAGGTACCCGCCCGATACTCAGGCACTCACCTGATACCCTGGTACTCGCTATGCACCGGTACTCACTATACTCAGGTATTCACACAATATTCCAGTACTCACGGTACTCCCAACACACAGGTACTCCCTATACCCAGGTACTCCTTATACCCAGGTACTCCCAACACTCAGGTACTCCCAACACTCAGGTACTCCCTTATACACAGGTACTCCTTATACACAGGTACTCCTTATACACAGGTACTCCCAACACTCAGGTACTCCCAACACTCAGGTACTCTCAATACACAGGTACTCCCCCAACTCAGGTACTCCTTATACCCAGGTACTCCCAACACTCAGGTACTCTCAATACACAGGTACTCCCAACACTCAGGTACTCCCAACACTTAGGTACTCCCTTATACACAGATACCCCCTATACACAGGTACTCCCTGTACACAGGTACTCCCAACACTCAGGTACTCTCAATACACAGGTACTCCCAACACTCAGGTACTCCTTATACCCAGGTACTCCTTATACCCAGGTACTCCCAACACTCAGGTACTCCTTATACCCAGGTACTCCAACACTCAGGTACTCCAACACTCAGGTACTCTCAATACACAAGTCTCACAATACACAGCTCACACAGTCAGTCTCACTTTGAAAAATGTCTGATCCAAGGGTGCCAGAGGTGTCGGGAGGCTTGCAAGGTCAGGGCAACCTCTGAGGACAGTCATCTTCCAGCAGCTCCTACTGGGGTGGCCCTAGTAGCCAACAGGGGCGCATGGGCGCCCCCCCCCCAATGCATGGATTCCAATGGGGGAGGGGTGTTTTTTTTAAGCACATGATTAGAGCCAGAGGCTCTAATAGGCTTCAAAATAGGGTGGGCTCGGGGCGCAGAGCACTGCAAACCGAGCCCACCCAGGTGAGTTACAATAGCGAATAAATATATGCTATTGTAACACTGATCCTCCTCCCGTCTTGAGACAAGGCTTTAACTTAACCAAGAGATCACTTTATTTCTCCTCTTAAAGCATAGCTCCACTTTTGTGGGAGAAGAAAATTAGCAAATAAAAGAAAAAAATATTATAACATTTACAATTGCTACTCAAGTCATACTGTAAGAACTCTTCAATTTGCAGGGCTCTCATTTTCTGTAAAATGCAGTGCAATATGGCTACCAGGAGTGTTTTCCTGCTTGTGTGATTGGCTCACTGATTTTCTCAGAAGTATGCACTAAGATACAAGTCAGAAACAAGTCAGATTTTGAGCATCCCCTGCAACAAAAATGTATTTTTTGGCAAGATACTCTCAAAGTAAAATCCCATCTAGTGATAGAGACCCAGCAGCCTTCCTCACTAGAACCCTTCAGGTGCAGCAATTGATTGATGATTATAAAATCACTCCTATACAGACTCACTCTACACAAGGACACAGACAAACAAACAGCTAGTTCTACAGAATGTCAAAAGGTAGGAATTTGCAATAAAGAGAGCTAAATAGAGCTTTCATTTGGTGGTATTTGATCGCCTCTGCATCATTTCTGATCGCCGCTATAAACAAAAGAAGAGCGACCATTTTGCAAAAAAAAAAACAAATTTCTTACTGTTTGCTAAAATTCAAATCCAAAAAAAATATATAAAAAAAAATTTTTTTTCACCGTTTTAGGCCGATTTATATTCTTCCATATATTTGTGATAAAAAAACCCACAATTGGCGTTTATTGATTGGTTTGCGCAAAAGTGGCCGCGTTTACGGATGATGAGAATTCATTTCTGGGGTTTTTATTTTTTTTTTAATTTTTTACTAGTAATGGCGGCGATCTGCGATTTTTAGCGGTACTGCAATATTGCAGTGGACATGTCGGACATTTTTGACACTTTTTTGGGACCAATGACATTTATTCAGCAATCAGAAATTGAAATGTCCACTGATTACTGTATAAATGTCATTGGCAGTGAAGGGGTTAACCTGGGGGGGAGAGCTAGGGGTTAACTGTGTTCCCTGGGTGTGTTCTTACTGTGGGGGGGTTGGGCTACCATGGGCATGAGAGATCTAACTGATCAAAGTGACAGGGATCAGTAGATCTCCCATGCCTGCACTGTCAGAATGGGGTGTTTACATCGGTGGTTCCCCGTTCTTTCCCTGTGGCCGCTCATCGCGGCTCGCCGGCGGACATCGGGTCCGCCTGAGCCGCGGGCACACTCCTAAGGAGTGTGGCGGGCACGCGCCCCCAAGCGGCTGTTCGCAGATCGCCATCTTTTTACAGCGATTCGCACTCAGCAACCTGACTGCCGCCGTGAAAACACGGCAGGCGGTCGGGAAGTGGTTAAATGAAAACAGCAGAAAGGCTAACATTTCTCCCAGACTTTAACAGCACTAACGTGAACAGTCTGGTTCATGGAAGAAGATATTGGCAGTATCCTTTTTACTTTATGTTCTAAAACAGGGGTCTCCAAACTATGGCCCTCAAGTTGTTCAGAAACTACAATTCCCATCATGCCTAGTCATGTCTGTGAATGGCAGAGGTTTACAATGCCTCATGGAATGTGTAGTTCTGCAAGCGAGGGCCGTAGTTTGGAGATCCCTGTTCTAAAACATATCCAATAAAAAAAATTGAAAAATCGAATTTCTTCATAAATTTAGGCCAATATGTATTCTGCTACATATGAACATAAATTGAAGTAATTGACATAACTTGCAGTTAATCAATAATGGTATTTTTGAATAAGATATCAACACCCAACTCATCCAACCCCTGATTTGTGAGATTGCTCAGCCTTTCTCCATGTTGGCAACAATAGCTGGCCTCCATTTACAGCACAGCTCAGCCATGGTGAATGAACTTTTCTTCATCGGTGTCCTTGCCAACCACACACTGAGCATGGTCAATTAGGTGCTGCGTTTTTTATTTTTTGCACTATAAACAAAAAAAGGCCCAAGACCTACACATAAACCCCTCACAAACAGACTGGGAAAACATATATCACCATGTGCATAAAGGCTCAATGAATGTTTCCATACAGGAAAACAGCTACAAGATTATATCCCGCTGGTACCGCACCCCCACACTCTTACACAAATACGACAATACCATCCCAGACAAATGTTGAAGATGTCTTCAATCCCATGGAGACCTCCTACACATTTGGTGGTCTTGCCCACATGTCCAAACCTTCTGATGTCAAGTCCATGAACAAATAAACAAAAATGACCACATATACACTAGAACTCACCCCCGTACAATATCTGCTACACCACCAAGAAACAAAAGATGCATCATACCACAAATCACTAGCCATGGCAATGGTGAAACCTGCCAAAACATGTATACCCAGACTATGGGGGTCCACCAGAGTACCCTAATAGACTGGTATAAGCGAATAAATAAAATTGCAGAAATGGAGGAACTCATTTCAATTGCCCCGAAACACCCCACACAAATTTTCTACCCTATGGGCTTGCTGGACCCAATTGCAATCTTCAGGGGAATATAAACAAACATTCAAAATCCAACCACCATGATTACTCCAATATCTGGATATGTCCCCCATAAACCAAAGGACAGATATGTCTAAAAAACTTTGATTCCACATACTGCTATTGCAACGGACACTAGATGCCAATAGCCACACATCCCTAGAGCACGAAATACACAGAAATAACACAAACATATTTGTGATTTTAAATAACCATGGCCCCCAACACCTGCCAACACAACGCCTAGAACAATACTTTCCTTTCCTATTGCCCTCTCACCTATACACCCCCCCCTCATCTGCCCCCCCCCCGCCCCATACCCCCCCCCCCATACATGGCAACATAGCTGCTAATTTAACACATATCATCCGAATTACATAGATATGCTGGACATACCTATGAACACACAAGTGGACAAATTCAAAACAGCAAATCCCCACCCCACACCACACAAGGAACATGAAACATACACTATGAGAACCTCATCACACGTAAGTTAAAATATCAATACTCTCTTCATAAGTGAAACTCTCTGTACCCTTTATTTCAAACTCTAATCCCATTTTGTTCTTTACTTGGACTGTTGTAGTATTGATGAACGCTTTTACATTGTAATACGACTATGGAACAATCTTTATGTAACCTTTCTTTTTACTGATCTTGTCCTGCTGTATATTTTTATGTACCTGCCTCAATAAAAGTTTTTTGGAAAAAAATAAAAAATAGACACAAAGAAAACGACAATTTTGAAAAAAAAAAAAACAATGATTTTTACTTTATGCTATAAAACCTAACCAATTAGAAAATAAAACAAATCAAAATTGTTCATAAATTTAGGCCAATATTTATTTTGCTACATGTTATTGGTAAACAAAATCCAAATATGTGTATATTGATTGGTTTGCGCAAAAGCTTATAACCTCTACAAATTATAATATATATACTGAAATTTTTATCAGTTTATTTTTTATACTAGTAAAGGCGGTGATCGGCGACTTATAGCGGGACTGCAATATTGCAGTAGACATTTTGACACTTTTTGGGGACCAGTGACACTAATACAGTGATCAGTGCTAAAATATGTTCTACCACTGTACTAATGACACTGGCTGAGAAGGGGTTAAACATCTAGGATGATCCAAGGGTTAAAAGTGTGCCTAGCCAGTGTTTTTGTGTACTATGTGTGGAGCTTTTACTTAGGGATGTGATGGATTTTATTCCCTGTGTGAAGTTGGGGGTGTTTAGCTCAGTGTAGAGCTTACCAGTGAGCAGAGTCTATGCCAGTTATGCTGTTTAAGGGCCTGTTGGCCCACTTTTATACAGCTGCACTCGTTTTATTGCACATCCCAATACCAAACATAGCAATCAAAAAAATGTGTGTTGCGCTGTGAATATACTCAAATAAACATGTATTAAATAATCAAAATCATGTAGTGCTCATACACTGATGAGAATAAAGTGCTATAAGTGCAAAAAAGAAAATTCATCTGTATATACATGTAAAGCTGTAAACATGTGCAGTAATAAATTATATTATTCAATTGAGTGGCAAGTAAGCTCCATTGCCGCTGTACTACGTCTATTAAGACGAAACGTATGTCTGGTTTGAGGACATAACGGTGACGTCAGCACACCAGACAGTTTCTTAATGCCTGATATATTAATTTTACGTGTGAGAAGAATACTGCTCTTTTAATAAATTACTTACGCTGGGAAATTGCGCAATGTGCGATTGTGCTCCTTTTTTATATACATGTCTGGTTAATGAATGACGACAAGGAACAGGCCGCTTTATCTTTTTGATGACACATCTAACATACGGGTCCTGTGAAGGGAGTGTTACCTGCATACCTACAGTGTTGCCCACTAATGGGTGGCTAGACCTCTTTTGGGGTCTCCTTATCTGTAAGCATTCATTCATTATTATATATGGTGGAGCACGGACAAGGGATTACTTTGAGCACTTTTGGACTGTAATAAGCACCTGCAGAGCACCTTTGTCACCACCAGTATTTGGAATTGGGATTCCTCTGTCTATAGCATTTGCCAATTTTATGCCACATTTGAAGATTTGGCATTTTGAATGAACATTATTTGAAGTTTTTTATGCTTTGCACAGAATAATTGGCATTTTCAATTGAAAATTATTTAATTTGAATACCTTACGTGACACTTTATTGAATAGTATTATTCATTAATGCACATGTTTACAGCTTTACATGTATATATGGATGAATTTTCTTTTTTGCACTTATAGCACTTTATGCACCATCAATGTAAAACAAAGTAAGTCATATTCAGCCTCCTGGTTCTCTTTAGCAGCACTGCTGGTCATGCTTTATGCCTTGGTTCTCTTGACCACAACAGTGTCCCTGTATTCACGTACCAACACTGTACACTGTACATTAGCACTTTTTCTCTCACAGCTTCCTTGCTGCCCCAGCCCGCAGGCTTGGGCCCTCTGTCTGCGCTGTCAACCTGCATGCTTGTGGCTGCTCCCTTACACCCACATGGACTTCTCAGGAGGGTGGAACCCAGAACCCTGGTCCTGGATTGGAGATTTCCTCCCACCCGGATCACTATTAAATCTCCAGGCTCCAGGTCCCAAGCCGGATTCTACCAACCACAGAGTAAACTGAGAAAACAGTATCCTGGAGCCCCTCCACCTGTCTAGTTGAGAATCCTGGGCCACATACACCATGACAGGGAACTGTACTGTCACACTTGCTCTGCAGGGACAAAAAATCCATCACTTTCCCCATGCCAGGATGAAGTTCTGCCTTGTTTACATATGCAGAGCTCCGTCCAGCCTTTCTTCCTGACCATCGGTGGGTGCCAGCAGACATCATGGGCAGAATCGCGCAATTTCGCCCACGATTCCAGAATCGTGGCAAAACACAGCACACGTTTGCAATGCTATTATTTCTTAATGGGACTCCAAACGCGGTGTGATATTGCAGCGGTTGTTAAGCGATAGAATGTACTAAAATCGTGGCAAAAAAAAAAAATCGCATTGCAAAAAACGCCTGGTTCTGTACCAAAATTTGATACATGAGCATTTTTGGAGCGGAGGAAGACTCATTCAAATGAATGGTGCGCCACAAAAAAAACAAAAAAGCTAAAAAAAAGATGGTGCAGCAGATGTCACTGCACTGTTTTTTTTGTTTTGGTAAGCATGGGAAAGTGTTAAAAACCCAAGCCCACTATGGAGTGACCACGCAGCTAATGGGTGAAAATCAAATCAATGACTTATCAAATGGCAATACAAGCCTCGAAAAGGTTATAAGCCTATTTTGAACAAAACTGAAAAATAACAACTAACAATGGATGCTATGCAGAGTAAACAAACAGGCCGAATGTTGGACATCATGCTGTTGAAAACTCATGCATTTCAACTCCAAGTAAATTTAGAAGCCCCTGTATATAACTAAAGGCATTTTTATCAATTGTTCTCACTGCAGTGGAGGAAGTCATGATTCATACAACACCCACCTCGTAATACCTGAACCCACACGCCTGGCAATAGGTGAAGTGGGCTTAGCGTAATCAATGGCTCCGCTCTAAAAGAATTTAGAATGACTTTGAAATAACAGAATATGACAAACACTCAGCTAAGTACTTTTTCATAAGGCTTTCCATAATTGTTCTATTGCGAAAGACAGGGGACTTAATCCTTCTTTAGGAGGAGACGTATTTTATATCTAATTTCGGAGAATTTCCTTTCCCTCCAGTGATCTTTAAGATTTTTCTGTTTAAATATTTATTCAGATACTCTACCCTACAGAAAGTAGTAAGCTCCTGTCCTTTGCATCTGCAAAGACATTTTTTGACCTATTTGAATGAATTCATACTCAAGAATGGTCAGAATCTGCATCATTAAAACTCAACAACAGTCAGTTTTTTGTAAAGCTAGCCACATACCGCTAAATGAAAATCAATTTCCCCATCAATGCTAAATAGTGTGGATGGAGAAATATCCACTGTATATTATTTTATTCAGACAGCAACAGCACCCATGGCTGCCTGAATACCCGAACATTGACTGCAGCTGGTTAGACAATTATTCATTACTCAGCTCAGTCGATTTGTAAATTTACTTTTAATGAGCCAGTTGGTGCTTGCAGGGCCATTTCCTATCAGTTCCTAGCCTAATGACATTGTGTCACACTCTGATGGGAAGGGTGTCATTGGCATAATGCACTATTGTTAGAAAAAGACTGTGTTAAGGGTTAATTTCATTTTGTTGTGGTTTCCTCTATTTCCTGGATGAGCAGCTCTATTTAAACTTCCTGCTTCCTGTAGAAAGTGCTGTCCATTCTACAGCGTTTGTGTGTTCCTGTAGCAACCTGTGACCCTGATTGTTTGTTCCTGTGACCCGGCTTGCCTTGACTCTGCTATTGATCTCCGCCTGCACCGGCCCCGGCTTCCACGACCACTCTTCAGCCTGCTCCCTTGTACCTCGCTGCCCGCCAGTTAATGAACTCTGCTTGCACCCGACTACTCTTCAGCCTGACCCATCTGTACTGCTCTGCTAGCCCGTTACCGACCCGGCCTGCACCACCACGCTTCAGCTTGCACGAGCACCTCACGGACCAGCACACCACCACCTGTGACCCAGTCCAACCCTCGTGCCTCCCTGCACTCCCGAGCTCCCTGTCCACACTACCAGGGGTTCAGGAATCAGGGTCATAAGAGAGGTTGCCCACTGCATAAGTCAGACTCCACCACCAGGTACGTGACAACTATGCTGAACACCAGCAGATTAATAGGGTGTGCAGTCCTGGTGGTTTTACTTGATGGATAGGGCTGGAACTGTGATTGATCTGTTGGATGTTGAACGAAGCAGGGCCGCCATAAGGGGGGGGACACATCTGGGTGTCCAGAGGCCCCAACCAAGGAGTTGCTGCTGCTGTTTAGTAGTAAGTAGAGTTGAGCGAACCCGGACTGTAAAGTTCGGGTCTGTACCGAACTTTGGGGTGTCCGGGACCCGGACCCGGACTTTTCAAAAAAAGTCCGGGTTCGGGTCCGGGGATCCTGGAAGGACCCGAAAAAATGTCGTAAAAATTCTAAAACGTAATTTTAATGGTCTTGGGGCCTGGGCTTGGGCCTGAAAAAAACTTTTCAGGCCCAGGCCCAGGGCCTGTGGGGTTTCAAGCCATGTCTGGGCTTGAAATGTCAGGCCCAAGCGAGTTGAGATGAATGATGATTTGTCGTCGTCGTTGAGGAACCAACCCCGGAGACCTGTGGGTCTACACAGGGGGGGGAATACCGCCGGGACGAAGCAAGTTGTAGGTTGTCTAGTTAGTGTCAAGGTCGGGATAGGTAGTTCATTTTGGTGGTCCTGACGTGTGGG
>BLSH010319046.1:1345042-1355280 GCA_018402905.1 Glandirana rugosa | reverse complement strand
AAAGGGGGGAGAGGGGGGGAAAGGAAAGAATAAGGGGGGAGGGGAAAAATCCTCATTCCCACGTCCTACATTCCCCATACCCCATTATATTCTACCTTATTCTATCTTTTTTCCTCCACGCTGTTTACCCCATTATCTACATTGGACTACAGCTCTAAAGAACGTACTGGGCTCATGTCTATTTTACAATATTAATATTTACAGATTACCTGAACCCCCAAAAGCCTCCAAACAGGAAGGCGATCACATAGCTGGGATCCCTTTAGACATATGTTGGTGTTACACCTATAAGGTGAGCCCAAGCAAGTAAGTACACAATCCACTCTTTATGGGGGCTAACATTGTTATCATATTACAATATATATGGCATCATAGCATATATATATATACTCAAAATTACCATATAATTACGTCATTACTTTATTACCAGTGTGTCCCCACATCTGACAAGTGCAGCAGTGGGTCGGCCAGGGTCCGGTCTCTGGAAGTGGTTTCGGGAAGGTTCCCTGGGGTCACCCCTGGGGGGGTGTGGGAGTCCCACGGTCGGGAAGTAAGTAGCCATTATATTATGCAGGGTTTAAGATCTACTGTTGCATATGCTGTACTTATTCATGTTTTTCTCTCTAGTAGAAATTTCAAAATCTCCTGAGGAAGTGACTAGCTGTCACGAAACATGTAGAGCAACTCACTGGAACAGGACAGTCGAGTGAATCACTCTCGTGGAGTAGGAAGCCATTATATGCTGCTAGAGACAAATGTCACACAGCTAGCACCGATTATTGTAATCAAGATTGTTTGCTTCCACGGGTATCACATGTGCTGTCCGAAACAGTGTTTTAAACATTTGTGTATGAAATATATGTATTCTAATTTTATGTAGATCAATAAAATGTCATATTTTTACAATACCTGTGTACGTGCCGATAAAGTCCATTAGTTGTCTTCTCCATTTTCATGTAACATGTTATTAGGACGTGGCACCCTTGTTTACAAATTTTGGGAATCTTATTGGCCATCCTAGGATACCCGTTAAACTTATAGTGATGGAGATTCACTCACTGCCATGACGGAGACCCACACACCACCATGATGGAGATCTACACACTGCCATTCTGGACTTCAGCCATTTATCTACTGATGCCATAGCACTACCAGCTCAGCTGCTCATGAGATTTACCTCTTTACCTGTGACAGGCATCCACCCACACATCCCAGTCATTTCAACAACCCTAGGGAAAAAATAGAGTCTTATACAATAAATGTGAGGTAAACACAGCAACATAACTTTAATTAAGCTACACCTATGATCAATTTTAAAACCAGCCACTCTCGTTATTTGCTTTTTGTTGTTTTCATTTTGAAAAGAAGAAGAGCTAACATTTTGGTCAGGTTTTTAATATGAGACGCCCATTGAGATCAGAACCCCCCGCTTTCTCTGCCTGTGACACCTCTGCTAGAAATGGAGAGGAAGGAGTTGAATAAAGGAATGCAGCTCAGAAAGGAGCTGAGTACAGGAACACAATGTAGGAAGGAGCGAAATACAGGAAGATAGAGCAGGAAGGATCCGAGTACAAGAACACAAATCACAAATGTGGTGGGCAACACATTGCTGAAGGACACTGATGTTGAGTGGATTAGAGGGTGGCTGGTAATAGATAATCATGAGGAGGGTTGGTGATAGATAATTATTATTTGGTAGTAGATACGTAATTATGAGGGAGGCTGGTGGTCGATATCTATGAGTTGGGTTGAAGGAAGATTATTATGAGGGGGCTGGTGGTGGTTAATTATATTGGAGGTTGGTGGTAGATAATCATCAGGGACGCAGTTATATAAATATGAGGGAGTTGCTGATAGATAACTATAGGAGGGCTACACGTGATGAAGGCTGGTGGTAGATAATTATGAGGGCCACTAATGCTATATAATTATGGGAGGGAATAGTGGTAGATAATTATGGGGCTGGGGGGTGTTTGTAGATAATTATGAGTGAGGTTGGTGGTATAAAAATATGAGGGGCTGGTGGTGTTAGATAATTATGAGGGGGAGGGTTGTAAATAACTATGAGGGAGGCTGGTGGTTGATAAATATGATGGGGTTGGTGGTATATAATTACGAGTGACTGGTGGTAGATAATGATGAGGGGCTGATGGTATATAAATATGAGGGGGGCTGGTGGTATATACAGTGATTATGAGGAAGGCTAATGGTAGATAAATATGAAGGAGGCTCGCGGAAGATACAGTGCACCCAGTAAGTATTCACAGTGCTTCACTTTTTCCACATTTTGTTATGTTACAGTCTTATTCCAAAATGGATTAAATTAATTATTTTCCTCAAAATTCTACAAACAATACCCCATAATGACAACGTGAAAGAAATTTGTTTGAAATCTTTTTAAATTTATTAAAAATAAAAAACGAAAAAAATGTACGTAAGTATTGACAGACTTTGCTCAATACTTTGTGGAAGCACCTTTGGCACCAATTACAGCCTCAAGACTTTTTGAGTATGATGCTACAAGCTTGGCACACCTATTTTTGGACAGTTAATCCCATTCTTCTTTTCAGGACCTCTCAAGCTCCATTAGGTTACATGGGGAGCATCGGTACACAGACATTTTTAGATCTTTCTAAAGCTGTTCAGTCGGATTCAAGCCTGGGCTCTGGCTGGGCCTCTCAAGGACATTCACAGAGTTGTTCAGTAGCCAAACCTTTGTTATCTTGGCTGTGTGCTTAGGGTCATTGTCCGGATTTAAGATGAACCTTCTGCCCCAGTTTGAGGTCCAGAGCAGGTTTTCATCAAGGATGTCTCTTTACATTGCTGCATTAATCTTTCCCTCAATCTTGAATAGTCTCTCAGTTCCTGCCGCTGAAAAACATTCCAACAACATGATGCTGCCACCACCATGCTTCACTGTAGGGATGTATTGGCCAGGTGATGAGTGGTGCCTGGTTTCCTCCAGAGATTATGCTTGCTATTCAGGTCAAAGAGTTCAATCTTTGTTTCATCAGACCAGAGAATTTTCTTTCCCATGGCCTGAGAGGCCTTCAGGTGTCTTTTGGCAAATTCCAGGGGGGCTGTCATGTGCCTTTTACTGAGGAGTGGCTTCCGTCTGACCACTCTACCATACAGTATGGTGACCAGATGTCCCCGGACTAAGTCTGTCCCCGGTTTTGTCCCTGGATTGGATTTGAACAGGGGCCTGGCCAATTTCAAAGACAGTCAGTGCAGAATTAAAAAAATAAAAAATAAAATAAAAAATTGGAATTATACGCCCCCGCTCCGCCGCTCCTACTAGCTTAGGGGTGTGTATTTTTCCCATTATCTGCGCCCCTTTCTGACGACCGGGCGCATGCCCATTCTGCTCCCGCTCACATGTTCTTCTGCCTTGGCTCAATTCCCGGCCAACCGTCTGCCTATCTCCTTGCCTTCTCCAGCGGAGTGATCTTCCTCCGCTTCTCCACCCAGTAGTAGCCGAGGCCCGGTAAGAGTGAGACTTGAGAGGCTGTGAGGCGGGCAGCGGCGGCAATAGGCAATGAGAGGCAGCTGAGCTCAGCTGGCAGTATCCAGCAGCAGGAACAGAGGGGAAGCAGATTTGATTGTGGGGCTGCCATTGCCTTCAAGACTTCAACACAGGTGTGCTTTGGGGATGTCTGTGAATAGACTACATTGCACTGTGTCCATCTATCTGGCAAATTGCCAGATTTTATATATTTATACTTTATTTATTTATTTATGTTATATTTATTAATTTTATTTAAAAAAATATATATATTTATATTGCCAGATAACAGACAGCAGGCACTTTATCATGGCTCTAGCTGGCAGTGCATTGTCAGTGTGTCACATGACATGGCTGCTGGGTGCCTATTGGTCAAAAGTTAACAAAATCAGCACCCAGCAGCCAAGTCATGTAACACACCGGGACAGAGCTAGCCAGAGCCATGATAGTGCCAGCTGCTTGTGTGTTATCATAATGCTGATGATCTTAACCACTTGCCGACCAACTCATAGCAGATTTACTGCTACAGGGTGGTCGCACTGTGCAGGATCACATATATATACGTGATCCTGCATTTCTGGGTATCAGAGCCAATCAGCAGGTCCGGCAGACTCGATGTCCACCGGTACCCATCCATCGCACTGTACACAAGCAGAATGGCGGTCTGCCTATGTAAAGTATGTCAGTATGGAAGACATTAATACTGTGTTCCTGCAAAGCAGGGACAGGGATATATGCCTTCCCTTAGTAAAAGCCCCTGCCCACAGGGAGTAAACACTGGTTAGGCACACATTTAACCCTTTGATTGCCCCTGATGTTAACCCCTTCACAACCAGTGTCATTAGTACAGTGACAGTGTATATATTTAGCATTGATCACTGAATTAGTGTCACTAGTTTCACTAGTCACTAGTGTCAAAAGTATCACTTAGGGAGTCATTTACTATAGTGCTGCCGCAAAAA
Organism: Glandirana rugosa; assembly: GCA_018402905.1. Classification (NCBI taxonomy): domain Eukaryota; kingdom Metazoa; phylum Chordata; class Amphibia; order Anura; family Ranidae; genus Glandirana; species Glandirana rugosa. Next base: position 1,350,813 of record BLSH010319046.1, on the reverse strand, counting down.
AAGCAGTAAAATGACTGCGATTCGCGGTAAATAGCGCTAAAACGATATTCACAATAGCACTGGCGGCAAACTAGTCCCAAAATGGAATTCTCTATTGCTCCCAGGTCACAGATAATGGCCCAAATTCTTACTCTAGTCAGGACCGGGAGTAGTGCAAATAGAAATAATGTTTAGAGCATGATCTGATCCCCTAAATTGTACTAAAATATGGGGTATATTGTTTAAAGACGATCTGCTTTTAAACTGTGAAAAAGTGGTTTCTACACTGAAATATCTTAAAAAGTCTGAGAAGAGATAAATTCCCCATCTCTTTACATTTAGGTGCTCAGCATAGCTGAGCACAACTGAGCATGCTCAGACACAAAACAACTCAGTTTTTAACTCCCGTGGAGAAATTCATTGAGTAGATAGTAAATACCAAAATGAGAGTTGTTTTACACAGTTTTTTAGGAGTGAAGATGAAGGTTTTGTAGCCCAATGCAATTTTGCAGCCATGCATTCTAATGGTACAATTGTTACTTTCTCAAATAAATCCATTTCATGTTGAGATGAAATGTATCTTTCGCTCAAAGAATTTTTCCTTGCAACAATGTTGCAATTTTGATGATCTATTTTGTTTTTAAGAATGCTAGAACAATATTTTCATGTGGTGGTAAAATATTTTTCTCTGTCAATTTCACTTGTTGATATCTCACAAAAATATTTACCCAAACTCACACAGGTGTCTTTACAAACCACAAACAATACCATTGCTTATGGAAATGTAAAACTAGTCCCAATTTTTTATTTTTTATTCTTTTCAAATGATTCTAATTTGAGCCCAAAAAATGTGATACGTGTACCAATATGAGAAATAAAATGTTATTACCAAAAATCAGAGGATAACATTACTATGCTACACTCACACAGCAAGAAAACAACAACCACAGAATAAATCAAGAATAATTCCTGACTAATGTAAGTTCTATATATTCCTAGAAATGCAGTATCTGTGTATTTATGTGTAGAAAGACTTCACATGCAGTAGCCCCATGGTTTAAAAGGTAGCATTGCAGATGTCCTGAGTTCGATTCCCAAGCATGTCACTTCATGTAGAGATGTTATTTGTCACCTAAATTATGTCTAAATGTAGTGTTTATGTGTAGGAGCGTTCCACCACCATTGCACATCTTGGCAGATACACTAGCTAGGCAATTGGGATGCCTGCCTTTACATGCACATGAACTTTAATTTCATCCCAGTCTTAGTCCATAGGGTTCAATATTCAGTTGACTCATCCTTTGCAAAGTATATTAAGACATGGACGAGGGAGGTTGGTGTGGAGGAACTTGACTGGCCTGCACAGCATCCTGACCTCAACCCAGTAGAACATCTTTTGGCTGAATTAGAGCAGAGACTGCGAGCCAGGCCTTCTCATTCAACATCAGTGCCTAACCTCACAAATGTACTTCTGGAACAATGGCCAAACATTCCCATAGACACACTCCTAAACCTTATGACAGCCTTCCCAAAAGATTTGAAGCTGTTATAGTTGCAAAGGGTGGGCCAAATCAAATTTGAACCCTATGGCCTAAGACTGAGTTGCTATTAAAGTTCATGTGCATGTAGGCAGGCGTTCCAATACTTTTGGCTATCTGGCAAGATTTGCAATGGTGGTGGAACCCTCCTGCACATAAATACTACATTTAGACATAATTTATGTAAGGCCCTGAGCCACGGGTTATGTTTACCAATATAGTGAAAACAAACAATGTCTCTACATGAAGTGGTGTGTTTGGGTTTCAAACCCAGGAACTAAGCTCTTTTAGGCAGCTCTGTTACCTTGTGAGCCACCCAGCTGATACAGATTGAACCTGGAGGAACTTGACTGGCCTGCACAAAGCCCTGACCTCAACACAACAGAAAACTTTTGGGATGAATTAGAGTGGAGACTGCAAGCTAGACCTTCTCGTCCAACATCAGTGCCTGACCTCACAAATGCACTTCTGGAAGGATGGTCAAACATTCCCATAGACACATCCCTAAAACTTATGGGCAGCCTTCCCAGAAGAGTTGAAGTTGTTATAGCTGCAAATGGTGGCCCAACTCTATACTGAACCCTGAACTGCCATTATAGTTCATGTGTGTGTAAAGGCACATGTCCCAATACTTAGGAAAATATATTGTATATTACTTGTGACACTGAGCATGGCTATGGACTTAGGGCTGGTTTACAGCACAGAGGTGGACAAGACATGTGCTCACTAGCAAATCCACCTGGCACCCCAGTGGTCGTTGATTTACATCCTGGATATGCTAATGCTTCTGTTGAAGTTTATATGTTCCCCTGTGTGGGTTTCTCACCACAATCCAAAGACAGGCTGGCATTTTATTTGTCTCGTGTCCAAATAGTCTAATGTAAGCAAGTTATTTTGGGACTTTAAATCGGAAGCTCATTGCAACCAGGGACTTGGACATTTCAAATTGTAGGGTTTACACTGCACAGGTAAATCTGGTTAGAAAACTGTTGCTTGGATCAGTGTTTCTCAACTTCAGTCCTCAAGGTGCCCCAACAGGTCATCATTTCAGGATTTCTCTCAGATGAAACAGCTGTGGTAATTACTAAGGCAGTGAAACGGATCAAATGGCTTATGCAAAATAATGGCAAGCCTGAAAACATGACATGATGGGGAATTGAGGACAGGGTTGAGAACCACTGACTTAGAATTTTGTCCTGGAGTTATACTGATCTGATGAACATAGCCAAGAGTTAACACAGCAAATAGTATTAGGTATTGCAGCCCCTCAGGTGAAATCAATTTGAAGAGACAGATTGAAAGATACTGGCGTGTACTTCTGTTGGGCGTGTGTTAGTGTGCTAGCTTATATAAAGGACTTCAGTAGGAGGGTTGGTTTGGCCTGACGAGAGGCCAGGTTTTTTGCTGTGGTTTTTGTGGGATAAGGAATGATATTGTGCATAATGACACTAGAGCTGTTTGTTTTCTGAAATAATTATGCATTTTGACCATCAAAAGTGGCTTGATTTGACCATGCTGTCCGATTGCGGTGTGTATTGTTTGTCTTACCATGCATTCTTCTAGGAAAAAAAATACTCACCAATGTATCTGTGTAGAATGTGTGTGTGTGGGGGGGGTGTTATTGTTTGAATATGTGCCTTTTTAAATATAATGTTGTAAAGCTTTGTTAGAATGAATGTTAAGTATCTTTCTGTAATTTTGCAGCTAATAATGTGATGTGGGTGTTTAGTCATTCTATGAAATGTGTGGGCTGTTATAAACTGTGAAAGTAAGGCTGTGTCCACTGTAAGGTTTAGTCCAATTTTAGATTGTAAGCTCCTATGAGCAGGGCCCTTAGAACCCAATTGTTAACTGTTTTGCTAAATGTGTATATATACAGTAAATACTTTAATGCCAGTAAATATGTCCATACTTGTGTTTCTGCTGGCAAAATAAAAGGAAATTGATTTTGCTTGTTGTGGTTCTCTTTTGTAACTTACTTTTTAAATTTGTTTTGGGAGGTGGTGGTTTTGGGGAAGTTTTTAGGGCTGGTTCACACTGCTGTGATGTCTGAGATGGGATGTTATTGACACCACAGAGCAAATCACATGCAATCTCTGTGCTATGCAAATTCAGCCATACAGATGGTATGGCTGAATTTGCAGCGCATCCTGACCAAACTCACACAGGACCCTTTTTTGTTACACAGCAGAATCAGATCACATAGGTGTTCACATCCATGCAATCCAATTCTTGTCCGAATTTGCAGTTCGCAGTTCAGTCTTCAAACTGATTGGGGTGTCATTAGCTTTCTATTAACACTCCCAGCAGTTTGCATATGGCAGTGTGAACTGCCTGTAAGTCGGGTGCGATGTGGGAACACGCAATGGATTCACAAGGTTCCCACACCGCACCTGACTCGCAGGCAGTTCACACTGTTTTATGCAAACTGCTGGGAGCGTCAATAGAAAGCTAATGCTGATTTGGGGGTGTCAGAAAGCTGACACCCCCAAATCAGTTTGCAGTTCGCACTGCAAACTCCGACAGGAATCAGATTGCATGGGTGTAAACACCGATGTGATCCTATTCTGACGCGGAACCAAAAAAGGTCCTGTGTGAATTTGGTCCTGATGTGATACTCTGTATGGCTGAAATCTCATCACACAGAGATCGCATGTGATTTTCACTGCAGTGTGATGCGAATGATGCGTGATCTCGGACAACTGTGCAGTGTGAACTGACCCTCAGGCCCGGTTCACACTGGTGATTTGCAATGCACTGCAGTGCAAATCACATGAGATGTCTGTGTGATGCGAATTCAGTCATACAGCTAGTATGGCTCAAATTGCATCACAATCGGACTAAACTCGCACAGGGCCTTTTTTGCGTCGGGACCAGAATCTGATCACATGGGTGTTCACACTTATTCGATCCGATTCATGTCCGAACTAGCAGTTCGCACTGCGATATGCAAGCTGAAATGGAAGTGTCATTAACTTTGCATTGACATTCCTCTCAGTTTGCATATAGCAGTATGAACTGCCATGCGAGTCAGGTGCGATGCGGGAACCTGCAGTGGATTTGCAGGGTTCCCGCATCGCACTAGTGTGAACCAGCACTGATAAGTCATATTCTCATTTATATTTGCATGGTCCTTACAGACATCAGCAGCAGGAAGTGTAATGTGGCTGTAAACAGGAAGTGCTGTGCACATGGGCTGGAAGCAATTGTGTGGTGACGCCAAATAAACAAATCAATGAACCCCACCCACGCCAAATATAGCTCCCACATCCTCCCCTACATTGATCAAAAATGTAATCTTAACTTGCTTGCGGCTATAATGTATTGTCTCCCCAATCCATACCACACCCTTTGGCTCAGGGATGGATTTTAAGGGGAAACCCACGCCAATTGTTTTCACAAAACGGCGGGGGATCCCCCAAAATCGATGCCAGAACCTTTCTGAGCATGCAGCCTTAAGGTCAGGATTGGGGAATCCAGGAAGGGAGGGCCCCCCTCCTGGACCAAACCAGGCCACATGCCTTTAACTTGAGGGGCGGTGTGTGCTTTGAGGCGTGCCCCCCACCCCAAAGCACCTTGTCCCTATGTTGATGGGAACAAGGGCCTCTTCCCGACAACCGTGGCTGGTGGTTGCTGGGGTCTGCGGTTGGGGGGTGATCGGATTGTGGAAGCCCCCATTAACAAGGGGGCCACTAGATCCTGCCCCCCCCCCCCTATGTGAATGGGTATTGGGTACAAAAAGTTTTTGTCCAATCTTTTATGTCAAAAATGTTTTAAAAAAGTATTTCCCGATGTACATCCATGGTCAATAGGGATGGTCCCCCGGTTCGAGTCAAACATATGTTCGACTCGAACATCAGGGGTTCGCCTGTTCGGCGAATCCTGAACATTATGGGGCGTTCGTGGGAAATTTGAGCGCCCCATAATGCAGTGAAATTGCGGGGTAATGCCGCCCGCTGATTGGCCAAAGCATGCACATGACCTGCATGCTTTGGCCAATCACAGTATGCTCTGCTGTGAGAGCCATGATTGGCCAAAGACAGGGTGCCTTTAGCCAATCATTGCTCAGCGGGTCTGAGTCCACGCCCACACTATATAAGGCCACTTACACAGCGGCCGAATATAGTGAAAACATTTGTGGAGATCGCAAAAGGTTAGGCAGTGGCGTGTAGTATATACAGTCAGTGTAGGCATATATATGTACAGTATCCTAAGCGGCTTGTCCGCTTGGGGACTACAAGCTCAGCTTGTATA
>BLSH010319046.1:1327210-1340163 GCA_018402905.1 Glandirana rugosa | reverse complement strand
ACTTTGATGGACTGGCGGGTACTCTGATGGACTGACGGGTACTCTGATGGACTGACGGGTACTCTGATGGAATAGCAGGTACTCTGATGGAATAGCAGGTACTCTGATGGAATGGCAGGTACTCTGATGGAATGGCAGGTACTCTGATGGACTGACAAGTACTCCTATGGTATGGCGGGTACTCTGATGGACTGACAGGTACTCCTATGGTATGGCGGGTACTCTGATGGACTGACAGGTACTCCTATGGTATGGCGGGTATTCAGATGGACTGATAGGTACTCTGATGGTATGGCGGGTACGCTGATGGTATGGCGGGTACTCTGATGGTATGGCGGGTACTCTGATGGTATGGCGGGTACTCTGATGTGTTGATAGGTACTCTGATGTGATGATAGGTACTCTGATGTGATGATAGGTACTCTGATGGTCTGACAGGTACTCTTATTGACAGGTACTCTGATGGTCTGACAGGTACTCTTACTGACAGGTACTCTGATGGACTGACAGGTACTCTTCAGGGGGAGTGGGGCACAATCTGGGCACAATCTGGGCACAGTAATGATCCTTGATGTTTTACTCACAGTTCTGCTCTCTTCTCCTGTGAGGTGTGTGAGGAGAAGAGGCAGGTAACAGCGCGTTACCTGCGAACTGTTTACATTTATGACCGGCTGTGATTGAACACAGCCGGTCATGTGGTAAAGAGCCATTTCATTGGCTCATTTACCCTGATCGGGAACGGGCTGTGTCCAAGGGACATGCCTCATCCCCGATCACCGCGCTGCGCGTCCCCGGGGACGCGCACGAGCCGCGGCCATGTGAAGCCATGTGAAGCAACAAAGTGACCGGCTGTGATTGGACACAGCCGGTCACGTGGTAAAGAGCCAAATGTATTGGCTCTTTACCACGATCGGGGGGAGACACAACCCCCCGGCACAGAAACGATCCGAGATCGCCGCTCTGCGGGGCCCGCAGTAGCGGCGAGAAGCGGAGGACGTCATATGACGTCCTCCCGGATCGACGGCCAGTCCCTGCCGACGTCATTTTATTATACGTCGGTAGGGAACTGGTTAAAATTAGGGCAAATGCTGATCATCCATCTTCTGCTTTAAGGTAATTAATTGAGTCAGTTTCACATAGTTAAATCTAAAACTATGTTTAATACATTCGGTATAGTTAAAGTATAACTAAAAGCATAACTCATTTTTAGCTTTGGATAGAGTGGGGAGGGATTGGAACACCTGTCAGTATTTATTGCTGTCTCTGCCTCAATAGGGAGATTCACTCTCTCTATTTGTCCTGTTTACTGTTATCATTGAAAGTGAAAATTAAAGAAAATCCCAAATTTTGGGCTGTCCCTGGAACAATAACAGAAGGAAAATCTTCCAATGTGGATGTAGTTCTGATGACAACCCCACCTGCCCGATTCCGACAGGAAGCCGACACTACACACGGCTAATCGCAGGCAATGAGTCATTTCATCGGGAAATGTCTTACTGCCTGTGATTAGCCGTGTGTAGTGTCGGCTTCCTGGCAGGATCGGGCAGGTGGGATCCCGAACATGCCCTAGGCCATCTCTAGTGACAACTAGGCATTCCTCCAATTTGGAGAGATTTACTCTGCTGTTTTGGCTATGGGACAGGGAGTAAAGGGAATGGCACAGGTGGCAAAAAACAGACATGGGTTATAACCCTCCCTTAATCTATCCAAAATTGAAAAAAATATATATATTACTTTAAATGCACAGACCTCATACAGTAAATAGGCTGCTGCATTCTCAGTAATGTCACCAGTCTCTGGTGAATGGATAGGTTGTACGTGATGTCACCGGTCTCTAGTGAATTGATAGGCTGCATTCTCAGTGGTGTCACCAGTCTCTAGTAAATTGATAGGCTGCATTTTCAGTGATGTCATTGGTCTCTAGTGATTGAATAGGCTGCATTATCAGTGATGTCACCGGTCTCTAGTGAATTGATAGGCTGCATTCTCAGTGATGTCACCGATCTCTAGTGAATGGATAGGCTGCATTATCTTTGATGTCACTGTTCTCTAGTGAATGGATAGGCTGAATTCTCAGTGATGTCACCAGTCCCTAGTGAACGGATATGCTGCATTTTCAGTGATGTCACCGGTCTCTAGTGAATTGATAGGCTGCCATCTCAGTGATGTCACTGGTCTCTAGTGAATGGATAGGCTGTATTATCTTTGATGTCACTGTTCTCTAGTGAATGGATAGGCTGCATTCTCAGCGATGTCACCAGTCTCTAATGTGTATAATTTCTTTTTTTTAAATTAATTTTAAATATTACCAACATACATACAGGAAATTATCAATCAAATATAATAAAAGGATCATACATTAAGTACAGAACACATTGGTTGGACAGCCCCATTTCTTCTTCCTCTTTCCCTCCCCTTCATCTTTCATGACTGAAGTTTTGGGACCCTCTATTTAAATTGTGTAGTCTGCCACTACGATGTGCCCTGTGTAGAGTTGAGCGAACCCGGACTGTAAAGTTCGGGTCCGTACCGAGCTTTGGGGTGTCCGAGACCCGGACCCGAACCTTTCAAAAAAAGTCCGGGTTCGGGTCCGGGGTTCTGGTAATTTTAATGAAAGTTCTGAAAATTGCTGTAAAAAAGTCCAGGAAGGTGCTAGAGGTCTGCAAAAGGAAGGAAAATGGGGGTAAGGGTGGCACAAGTGCCCTACAAAGAAATGGGGACAGGGAAATAACTTTAAATATTTTTAAAAAAATAAAAACATAAAAAAAGCAAAAATGGAGGTGAATGTGGATCATCTTCAAACTGGGTCTGAAAAGTATTAATTAACAGTAGAAGCCATATAACTGTTCTAAAATCATCTTCAAACTGTTTGCAGAACAGATGTTCAGTTATTGCCGGTTATATTTAAAGTGACACACAGACTGTACAGATGTTTGCAGAACAGATGTTCAGTTATTCCCGGCTATATTTAAAGTGACACACAGACTGTACAGATGTTTGCAGAACAGATGTTCAGTTATTCCCGGCTATATTTAAAGTGAAACACAGACTGTACAGATGTTTGCAGAACAGATGTTCAGTTGCCGGTTATATTTAAAGTGACACATGGACTTTACAGATGTTTGCAGAACAGATGTTCAGTTATTGCCGGGTATATTTAAAGTGACACACAGACTGTACAGATGTTTGCAGAACAGATGTTCAGTTATTCCCAGCTATATTTAAAGTGACACACAGACTTTACAGATGTTTGCAGAACAGATGTTCAGTTATTGCCGGTTATATTTAAAGTGACACACAGACTTTACAGATGTTTGCAGAACAGATGTTCAGTTATTCCCCGTTATATTTAAAGTGACACACACATTTTCCAGATGTTTGCAGAACAGTGATATGGGTTCTCCCGGCTTATTTATACTTTTTTGACACAGTTTGAAGATGATTTTAGAACAGTTATATGGCTTCTACCGTTAATTAATACTTTTCAGACCCAGTTTGAAGATGATCCACATTCACCTCCATTTTTGCTTTTTTTATGTTTTTATTTTTTAAAAAATATTTAAAGTTATTTCCCTGTCCCCATATCTTTGTAGGGCACTTGTGCCACCCTTACCCCCATTTTCCTTCCTTTTGCAGACCTCTAGGACCTTCCTGGACTTTTTTACAGCCATTTTTGTGCCTAAAAGTTCGGGTCCCCATTGATTTCAATGGGGTTCGGGGTCTTTGTCCCGAAGTTTGACCGAACCAGCAGAACCCGGACTTCTAGAAGTTCGCTCAACTCTAGCCCTGTGTATTATTTTTCCCATCCTTATATTCGTGATTTCTTCAGTTTGTAACTTATTTTAATATTGTGACTTATACGGTAAATATTTTTTTTTAGTTTCGAGGGTGCTTATTAAAAATGTTTAAGATTGTCCTTCTTATTTCTGTATACCGTTGTATATTTTTGATCCCTAAATTAGTTCCATATCTATTCTCGTGTCTCCTCTACTATCCCTGTATATAACTCACATTGGTCTCTAGGGAATGGATAGGCTGCATTCTCAGTGATGTCACCGGCCTCTAGTGAATGGATAGGCTGCATTCTCAGTGATGTCACTGGTCTCTATTGAATGGATAGGCTGCATTCTCAGTGATGTCACTGGTCTCTATTGAATGGATAGGCTGCATTCTCAGTGATGTCACTGGTCTCTAGACACAAGAATTCAGTCTCGCAGCGTGTTTTTTTTTTTATTATTAGGGATAACAAATTGGATGGGGTAGAGGGATGCCCAACATGACCGAAAACAATGAAAAGGGAGAAGGGACAACTTCCTTCTTCTGTACAAAGTGCGGATCCTGGACTGTTCTCCTTCCTGAACACCCTTAGTCCTTACGGATCAGTAGTAAGAAGTCTCTTGAGGACTAGGAGCTCTTTAGTCCCCTTTAGAAAAATAGCACAACAGGTTGCAAACTGCATACACGAGTATCTCCAACTCCAATGCCTGAAGGTACTTTCAGCCCTCCTGGCTCCCTGTCTACCAGCCCACCTGGCTGCTCATAAGAGCTCCCAGGACAAGGGTTGAAGGGTTAAGTACAACGCTGTCCTCAGAAAGCTGTCTACACATGACAGTATTTCTTCTTGTGCATTTCTGTGTGTGCTGATGTACTTATGCTGTCCTCTTTGCTACCTGCTGCTCTTCAGGCAAGATTCCTGCTCAAACCATTCTGCAGATAGGAACTTCCTAAACCAGCCCAAGCCCAGCCTGGAGGCATTCACCCTGCCAGAACATTCTGCCTGGGTGTTGGTCAGGTCATGCAGATCAGGTCTTTTCGCCTCCGCCCACTCATTTCCAGAAGCTTCTCCAAGCTGCCAGATCCAGGAGGAGGTACAAGAGACCTGCCTCTTTAGAGCCATCCAGCCTGACCTGCAGTAACCTGACCCAATTTCTGGCTCACATAGTTTACCATGAGTCATAACATAAATTTGCCTGCACTGGCACTGGTAACACACTAGAGAGTGCTACACAGCATAAATAATATTAAGCTGAGCCCTGATTTATGAACAAGCTGTAAGCTTCTTGAAGTGTTATTACTATACAGGTTTGTTTCTAGAACTGTGGCTTTCATTATTTTGTTGTATATGCGTGTTTTTTTCCATCCTAAACTTATTTAGCATCATTGACTCATAACTTTGCTGATGTTTAGTGAACTACAAGTTACAGTTACTCTGTGTCTGATCAATCAGCCTGTTACAGAGCCACCTGAAAGTGACAGATTTTCTGTTTGCCAGATAATTAGCTACAATTTCCACATATACAGTACAACACCCTTTAAACAGTTAAAGAAAACCAAAATAAAAACTTTATCCTTACTACTGGTCTTTGGTTTATGGCCCCATTCTTTGCCCACTGTCATGCCTTGCATTGACTATAGGGACTTGAACCGAATCACGGTTAAAAACCGATACCCTCTTCCACTGGTGCCAGAACCATTCCAGAGGCTTGGGTCGGCCACCGTATTCTCTAAGTTGGACCTCCAGGGGCTTACAACCTGATCTGCATCCGAGAGGGCGACGAGTGGAAGGCGGCATTCCGGTCTCGTCATGCCCTTTGGCCTCTGTAAAGCCCCCGCTACTTTCCAGCACCTGGTCAGATTACCTGGACCGTTTTGTCATCATCTACCTCGATAACATCTTAATCTTTTCTTCTACCCTGGAAGAGCACGGCCAGTATGTCCGTTGTGTCTTCAGCTGGCTGCGGCAACACTGGCTGCACGCCAAAGCAGAGAAGTGCGCCTTTGAGCGCTCCCAGATTTCGTTCCTTGGACTGATCTTGACAGTTACTGGGGTCACGATGGATCATCAAAAAGTTACCGCCATCCTAAACTGGCCAGCACCTGTGGATAAAAAAGGAGTCCAACACTTTGTGGGGTTCTCCAACTTTTACAGGAGGTTCATCAAGGGATTCTCAGCCATCATCGCCCCCATCATGCAGCTTACTAAACAGGGTCAGCGGTTTTAGTGGTCTTCCAACGCTCAAAAAGCCTTCCAAACACTAAAGGAACTCTTTACAACAGCGCCCATCCTTAAACATCCAGACGCCACTCTGCCTTACGTCCTGGAAGTGGACGCCTCCGAAACAGCGGTAGGAGCGGTCCTCTCCCAAAGGCAGGGAACAAAGGCACTCCTTCACCCCGTGGCCTTCTTCTCTTGTAAACTGTCTGCCCCAGAGTAGAACTATGATGTGGGGGATAGGGAGTTGCTGGCTATAAAGGCTGCTCTAGAAGAATGGTGCTACCTGCTGGAAGGAGCTCTGCACCCCATCCTGATCTATACAGATCATAAGAATCTGGAATATCTCCAGACGGCCAAAAGACTTATACCCTGTCAAGCCCGTTGGGCGCTTTTCTTTTCCAGATTCCAGTTCCATTTGACTTACAGGCTCGGGGCGAAGAATACGAAACCGGATGCTCTCTGCCGCATGTACTCCGAACATCCGCCTCTACAGATACTATTCTGTACCCCCGGAACTTCCTGCTCACACAGAATGATCTTCTCTCCCAGATACGGAGAGCCTCAACCCACTCTGCTGAAGCACCTAACCCAGGACTGACCTTGAAGGATGGTCTCTTGTGGCTCAAGAACCAAATTGTCGTGTCTAAGGAACTCCGCTTGGTCGTCTTAAAGCTCTGCCATGACCACAAGCTAGCCAGGCACTTCGGCACAAAAAAGACCACAGAACTGATACTGCGCTCTTTTTGGTGGCCAGGACTCACCAAGGACTGTCAGGCCTACGTCCGTTCCTGCCTTACATGCGCCAGGAATAAGACAGACAAGACCAAAGCTTGGGGGCTGTTGAAACCTCTGCCTATCCCCGAACGACCCTGGTCCAAAATTACGATAGACTTTATTAGTGGAGCTGCCCCCAGCCAACGGATATACCACAATCTTCGTGGTTGTGGATCGCCTAATAAAAATGGCCCACTTCCTCCCGATAAAGGGCACCCCCACTGCAAAGGAGACCTCGGAAATCTTCATCAGAGAAGTGGTCCGGCTGCATGGTCTCCCAGATAACATAGTGTCCGACCGAGGTGTACAGTTCACCTCGCGCTTCTGGAAAGCTCTCTGTTCTGCCCTGGAGATCGATCTCTTGTTCTCAACGGCCTACCACCCACAAACTAACTGCCAGACGGAACAAACTAATCAAACGCTGGAGCAATATCTCTGCTGCTTCTCATCCTATTCCCAGAACGATTGGGGCACATTACTTCCCTTGACAGAGTTCGCTTATAACAATTCTGTACACTCTTCCACAAAGCAGTCTCCCTTCTGGGCCAACTATGGCTTCCACCCCACGGGGCTCCCCAGCTTAGCTGGTGAAAGCACGGTGCCAGCGGTACAGGAATCCGCCCAGTTCTTACAGTCCAACTGGAAGTTGCTGCAAGAAACACTCGCCAGGGCGCAAGAGGTAGCTATAACCACGTTTGATAAGACAAAACGAGGTGAACTCAACCTCCAACCTGGTGACAAGACTTGGCTGTCTACCAAGAATTTGAAGCTGTCCTGCCCATCCAAGAAGCTGGGCCCACAATTCATTGGCCCTTTCCCTGTCAAGAGGAAAATTAACCAGGTGTCCTATGAGTTGTAACTCCCACAGGCTCTGAAGATACATCCGGTGTTCCATGTGTCTTTGCTGAAGCCGGTGATCCTGGACCCCTTCCCCAATAGAGCTGGCACTCCCCCTGCCCCTGTCTTGATCGATGGAGAAGGTCAAGTCTGTACTTGACTGTAGAAAAAAGGGGAAGTGTGGTTCAGTACCTTGTTGTGAAATGGAAGGGCTACGGGCTGGAAGAGAGCTCCTGGGAGCCTGAAACCAACTTTCATGCCGATGACTGCATTCAAACCTTCCAGTATAACAACCCTGCCAAACTGGCCAAGCTGGGCATCCGGAGGCTGCCCCTTGGGGGGGGGGGAGTGTTAGGAAAGGATTGGCCTGGTTAAGCCAGGCCCTTTTCTGGACTTTTTTGCAGTTTTTTACCGTTCTTGCGCGCCCGATCCGGAAGCGGCGCCAAATGGCTCTATTTGAACTTCCTGCACCTGCAGGTGCTGTCCGTTCTACAGCGTCTGAGTACCTGTGAGCTTCAGCTATCCTGCCTGTAACCTGCTTCCTGTCTTGTTCCTGTGTACCGACCCGGCTTGTCCTGACCTGCTACCTATCTGCCTGCACAGACCCCGGCTATCCACGACCATCCGTTTGTCTGACCCTTCTGTACCTCTGCTGCCAGCCTGCTAACGAACCCTGCTTGGACTTGACCACTCTCTGCCTGAACCCCTTTGTACCGCACAGCCTGCCAGTTGCTTACCCAGCCTGAACAACCATTCTTCTGACTTGCACGACTATCCAGAGCCTCACATCACCACCATCAGCGACCATCTGGCCCTTGTGCCATCCCGCACTTACGGACCCCCTGTCTGCTCTACCAGGGACCCCTGAATCGGGTGCGCAAGAGTGGTTGTTCCCTGCACACGCCAGACTCCACAACAAGGACCATGACAATTGCACACCAACACTCCAGCCACAGTGGTGGTATTTGCCACCAGTTCCCGCCGATTTCAGCCGCCAGCGCGGCCCCCATACAGGGAGCAGGCCGTCTCTCACCCGCATCCACAGGCCTAAATACAGGGGTTAATCACCCCCAATCTACTGGGACACCAGCCATCCATCCCCCCACAGCCATCAGCTTGACCAGTGGCCCGATTCCAGCACGACCACCGCATTAGGTACGGGCCGCATCAACAAATTGAGGCCGCGGCTTCAACTACGGCCTAGTCGGACAATCCTAGCGGCCGCCATCTTGCGGCCTGAACGGCTTATTGCTCTGAAATCAGCTCCCCACACACAGGGAAACCTCTACAGGCTAGGTGCAAGAGGCTAGAGAGTAAATTAAAATACTGAAAAAAAAATATTTGTGGGCCAGAAGCTGAGGGAAATGGCCGCTTAGGCCTCTATACTGCACATTGCGGTCCATCCCTTTGCACAAGGGGGTTTTTCCACCTCAAGGAATGGGCAAATCTAAAAATGAACAGTCCCCAGCCCGCTCCCGCTCTCCCAGGAAATCATCGACTGAGCCACCAAAACAGATTGCGGGGATTTTCAGGTCTCGATCTCGTGACAACATATCGGATCAACAGACCTCAGACGGTGTCACGAGAAGAAACAGCAGTAGCCCGGGAAGAGAGGAACCAAAGCGCACAGCAAGAAGTCCGTCACTACCCAGAGAACAGGTACAACACGCCTTGAACCTGAACGACCTACACACAGTGGCAGCCGACATCAAAAGTGCTCTAACAGTAGCTATCGCAGACCTCAGACATGATTTCCAAGCAATAATGAATTGAGTGGAGGACATAGAAGAAATCACCACCTGTCACGACTTGGAAATACACACCTCAAAATGCACCATAGACTCGCACTCTTTGCAACTAAGAGATATGAGGCGCCATTTAGAAGACTTAGAGAACAGAAGTCGCAGGCACAACATCAGAGTCAGAAATCTGCCTGAATCCTATGAACCAGACAACCTGTGTGCCACTCTCCTAGCCAGCTTCAACGACATGTTAGGAAGACTTCCAGAAACGCAGATTGAACTTGAACGTTTCCACAGGGCATTGAGACCCAGAGGAAGAGAGAATGCACCCCCCAGAGATGTTATTTGTAACATAGTAAATTTTCAATTAAAGGAAGACATCCTCCGCAGGGCCAGAGCGAGAGGACGCATTCTGTACCAAGGCCACAAAATCAAATTCTTCCAAGACCTATCTCAAATCACACTACAACAACGCAAAGACTTGCGCCCCCTCCTAGACCTACTGAGGGAACACAACATTCCTTACAGATGGAAATTCCCATTCTGTCTCTCCGCTGGACCCCCAAACAGACCTACACTCCAAAAAGTGCCAGAAGATTTACCTCTATTCTGCAAAAAATTAAACATCCCTTTGGTGGACCTCCCTGACTGGTATGCAGACTTTCGCCTGAGCCATCATCGTGCAGAAGAACCCATGAAGTTGCAACACCAGGGGGGACACCCATCACAGAGACGACGCAGATTGTCTACCAGATTTTCTCCCCCTCCTGCAAATAGACGTACTCCAGGAGAAGGGCGTCTTCCCACCTCCCCAGCAAACCGCACACCCAGGAAAGACTGATACATACTCAAGAACACCTCAAGCGGTCTATCCAAACCCACCTTGAAAAGTCCAACTCTACTGTTCTCCTTTTCCTTTACGCTAAGGTTTGTGAGTATACACACCACACACATAATATAATAAACATAACATATGGCCCACTTCCAACGGCACTGAACTCCCTCACCCTGCTTGCATCGCAACGGCCTGCAGTATATATTGCTTCACTGGCTCTCTATAAACTAAACAAATTGATCTAAACACGCCAGACATACATGGTACACCAACTCTTAGCTGACCCTAAACAAAACACAAAACTTTTTTACCGCCGAAAGGTGAGACCACATACAACTCGCTGATACCATTCACCGCTCACCGGCACCAAAACAAGAAGATCATAACTCCACAGAACATACCACCACAGGAGGATTACTTCTGCTTTTCGAGAATGTGCCACACAATAGCTGACGGCATACTCCGGAGTTGAACTTTTTGCTCTCAGTTATTCCACCCTCACCCAGGACCATACGTATATCATACTAAATAAATATCATCTACTTTTACAGACAGACTTTGCTCGGACAGCCCAAAATAAAAAACAGTAAAGTTTAATTGCTCTCTGCCTCACCCTTGTGGCGATCCAGGGATGAAACCTTTTAATTACAAATCCTTATTCTGCCATGAAATCTGTGCAGTGTCTGTCTGCTTCAAAGTTTTATTAATATTTGTATGCATAATTTGCAATTAGCGCCTCATGCGCTTAGATTTAGAGCTTCAGTTAGATTAAATCTGGATCTCCTTCATTTTAATAAAGGTTAGCTTGTCCACGATGGCTGTGGACAGGCGGCTGCGCTTGTCTGTGTTAACACCCCCTGCCGTGCTAAACACACTTTCAGACAATACACGGGCTGGCCAGCACCTCCAAGGCATAAAGGGCAAGTTCAGGCCATGTGGCCAATTTGGAGACCCAGAAGTTGAATGGGGCAGACCCATCAGTCAGTATGTGTAGGCGTGTGCACACATACTCTTGCACCATGTTGCTGAAATGCTGCCTCCTGCTAAGAAGTTGTCTATCGGCTGATGGTGCTGTTTGTTGTGGCGGGCTGCTGACAAAGCTTTGCCACTTTTCTGCCATGCTAACCCTGCCTTCTGAGGTGCTGGCGGTGGCACAGCTGCATTGGTGGCCTCTTCCTCCTCCTCTGCCTTCGCCTTGTGCTTCCACTGAGCCCCTGGTGTCATTTGGGAATGCCGTCAGCAGCTCCTCTACCAGTGTGCGCTTGTAGTGGCGCATCTTCCTCTCGCACTCCATTGAGGGAATTAAGGACGGCACCTTGTCCTTATAACGGGGATCCAGCAGGGTGGCCACCCAGTAATCAGAAGTTACAATGTGGGCAACTCGGCTGACGTTGCGCAGGCACTGCAGCATGTAGTCGGCCATGTGTGCAAGGCTGCCCAGAGGCAAAGACAAGCTGTCCTCTGTGGGAGGTATATCATCTGTGTCCTCTGTATCCTCCCAGCCACGCTCCAGTGATGCCCACGAGCTGCGTTGGGTGCCGCCCTGCTGCGATTCCTCCTCCTCCTCATCTTCCTCGTCCTCCTCGTCCTCCAGAACTGTGCCCTGGCTTGAATATCCTCTTCCATCATGGCCTGAAGTGTTTTTTCAAGGAGACATAGTGGGATAGTAACACTGAGAACAGCGTCATCGGCACTGGCCATGTTGGTGGAGTACTCAAAACACTGCAATACGGTACACAGGTCTCGCATGGAGGCCCACTCGTTGGTGGTGAAGTGTTGCTGTTCCGCAGAGCGACTGACCCGTGCGTGCTGCACCTGAAACTCCACTATTGCCTGCTGCTGCTCGCACAGTCTCTCCAGCATGTGCAAGGTGGAGTTCCACCTTGTGGGCACGTCGCATATGAGACGGTGAGCGGGAAGGCCGAAGTTCCGCTGCAGCGCAGACAGGCGAGCAGCAGCAGGTGAGAACGCCGAAAGTGCGCACAGACAGCCTGCCCTTTATGCAGCAGCTCTGACATATCCGGGTAGTTTTTTAGAAAATTCTGTACCACCAAATTCAGCACATGCACCGGCTCGGCACAGAGCCGCTACGAGATTTCAGCCATTGTCGCACACTACCAGGCCGGGCTTGAGACTCAGTGGCAACAACCACTCATTGGTCTGTTGTTCAATGCCCGTCCACAGCTCCTGCGCAGTGTGGGGTTTATCCCCCAAACATATCAGTATTAAAACAGCCTGCTGTCGTTTCCCCCTGGATGTGCTGAAGTTGGTGGTGAAGGTGTTACGCTGAGCGAATGAGGAGGTGGTAGAGGAGGAGGAAGCGCAGCAGGAGGAGGAGGCAACAGGAGGCAAAGAGAAATGCCCTGCAATCCTTGGTGGCGGAAGGACATGCGCCAAATGGCTAGCCGGCTCAGGCCCACCCGCCACTACATTTACCCAGTGTGCAGTTAGCGAGATATAGCGTCCCTGCCCGTGCTTACTGGTCCATGTACCCACCCGGACTCGGCCGATCGGTAAACCGCGTACAGGAAGGCGGTGGTTCCTAACGTCCCGTAAAGAGAAACGGAGGACAACGGAGGAGGAGGACGACGCGAAGGAGGAGGAGATGGTGGAGGAGTAAGCGAGTCGCATTGTGGAAGTGGTGGTTGAAGTCGTGTAGGTCCCCCTTTGCTGTCGTCCGACAAAATTATGACTATACAAACCCCCTATTTGGGGTGTGACGCGTCCTCGACACCTGCCCGTAACTTGTTGTCTGGTTACTCACCAACAA
>BLSH010319046.1:1310437-1323355 GCA_018402905.1 Glandirana rugosa | reverse complement strand
AATCTGTCCCTCTAAGCAACAGCTGGAAGCTCTCCCTTTAGAACTAGGAGATGATTTTTGAACAATAATGTGTCACTTACAGCAACAGCTAGAACCTCTCCCTTTAGAACTAGGAGATGATTTTTGAACAATAAATAATCTGTCACTTACAGCAACAGCTGGAGCTTGGCCCTATAGGAGTAGGCAATGATTTTTGAACAGTAATCTGTCCCTCTAAGCAACAGCTGGAAGCTCTCCCTTTAGAACTAGGAGATGATTTTTGAACAATAATGTGTCACTTACAGCAACAGCTAGAACCTCTCCCTTTAGAACTAGGAGATGATTTTTGAACAATAAATAATCTGTCACTTACAGCAACAGCTGGAGCTTGGCCCTATAGGAGTAGGCAATGATTTTTGAACAGTAATCTGTCCCTCTAAGCAACAGCTGGAAGCTCTCCCTTTAGAACTAGGAGATGATTTTTGAACAATAATGTGTCACTTACAGCAACAGTTGGAAGCTCTCCCTTTAGAACTAGGAGATGATTTTTGAACAATAAATAATTTGTCACTTACAGCAACAGCTGGAACCTGGCCCTATAGGAGTAGGCAATGATTTTTGAACAATAATCTGTCCCTCTAAGCAACAGCTGGAAGCCCTCCCTTTAGAACGAGGAGATCATTTTTGAACAATAATGTGTAACTTACAACAACAGCTGGAACCTGGCCTTATAGGAGTAGGCAATGATTTTTGAACAATAATCTGTCCCTCTAAGCAGAAGCCTCTACCTAGTGCAGTCAGATTGTTGTGCAATGCAGGGTTTGATCTGCAATCTGTCACTCAAAGCAGCAGTATGTGAAATCTCAAATTACTCCCACAACCTGATCATTGTGTACGATCCCACAATCTGATCGTTGTGTATGATCGTAACAATCGTTGTGTTAGGCAGGGTTTAAAGCAGCAGTATGTGAAATCTCAAATTACTCCCACAATCTGATCGTTGTGTACGATTGTAGCGATCGTTGTGTTATGCAGGATTTGATCTGCAATCTGTCACTCAAAGCAGCAGTATGTGAAATCTCAAATTTCTGCAATCTGTCCCTCAGAGCAACAGTAGTAGTAATCTCAGGATGCAGGATCAGATGTTAAAATGTCTCCAATCTGTCCCTCACAAAAATGCTGGCAGCTTCCTCTCCCTATACTAGTCAGAGTCTCAGAGAGCATGTGACTGCAGCATCAAGTGACTCCAGCTTATATAGAGGCTGGGTCACATGATGCACTGGCCAATCACAGCCATGCCATTAGTAGGCATGGCTGTGATGGCTTCTAAGGGCAAACCAGTGAAACGCTTGTTGATCGGCTGCCCTGCAGCTATTCAAGATGCGTGATCAACTGCCAGAACCCAGAACCCGAACTCGAACGTTTTTTGAAATGTCCGTGTTCGGGTCCGGGTCCCGGACATCCCAAAGTTCGGTACGGACCCGAACGTTACAGTCCGGGTTCGCTCAACACTAGTTGAGACAATTTTCCTTCTTTTGCTTGACTGGCTATCCCCAAATAATAATTCCTGTCTGGTTTTGGTTCTGGCTCGTTGAAACACTTTTTTGAGGGTTGAGTTTGAGTATCCTCTTTGTAGGAGTCTCATTCTTAGTTTGTCTGATTCTTCCTGAAAAGTTTTTCATTGGAGCAATTGTGACGGAGTTGCAGGTACTGCCCATAAGCTATTGATCTCACCAAGTTCTCAGGGCTGGTTCCCTGCTGTTTCCTTTTGGAACAGGGTACTTTCTAATTTGCCCTCCTCTCCTTTGTAGATCACCACATCCAAGAATGTTAGTCTCACCTTGTTGGCCACCATTGTAAACTTAAGATTTAAGTCATTGTTGTTCATGGTTAATAAACACTGGTCCAGAAGTTCCCTGGTACCCCCCCGATGAGGAAAATGGCATCTATGAATCTGAACCAGACCAAGATGGAATTGGTCAGTTGGTTCAGATTCTCGTTTGACAAAAACTACCGCTCTTATTCCCCCAGGTACAGATTGGCGTAGGATGGGGCGCAACAAGTCCCCATCACTATGCCCTGTACCTGGAGGAAATGGGACCCGTCGAAGGTGAAAATATTGTGTGTCAAAATAAAGTTCAAGGCTGAAGCAAGGAACTCATGAAATTTCGCATTGTCCCTATGGGACTAAGGCCAAACGGAGCTTCCCGCTGACATTTTGGACCGATGCAATCTCTTTTGGGAACGATCTAGCTCTATAAACCGGTTTCCGTTTGGGGGCGATCGGGGAGTGCAGTCGGCTTCTCCCTCTTCCCCTCCCTCCCCCCTCTCGTTCCTCTGCAATCTGGACAAAAAATTGAGAAAACGTGCTTCTTCCTTTGGGACGGTCAGTATTACCTTGCTTTTGGCTCTCTACTTGTCCTGTTGGGATATGGTGTACACACTTGTAGGTGTTTTAACCTATCACCAGCCTTGGATCTAATTATTGGTCTGGAGGCAGGTGATAGTGACTCTATGCTTTATTTTTTACACACTCTATCAATCAATACGTATTAAAGTGTACATATTTGATGACAGCTCCCTATATAGAGGAAAATACAAGGAGGCCTGGATCTGGATTCCCCCGTTATACCAGCATAGAAGCATTCACTTGACCCTTTTCTACTTATAAATCATATTTTTTTGCACATTATCTCATTGAAGGACTTTGTGAGACATGAGCAGGTAGGCAAGATTAATATAACATATCATAAAACAATGAATTGAGCATCACCTCCTGAGGAGTCAAATATTTATTATTTATTTTTTATTTTTTTGCTTTTTTGTGCTTTGCATTTTGTTTCTGTGTCATTGTACCGTATATTTACCTCTGTTGTTTTCCCCTCTTTATCAGATGAATCAAATTAAATACGTTCTGCTAATAAGCCCCTGACGAAAGGCTTGAGCTTGAAATGCGTCGGACTCTTCTCCTTTTGCACAGGACTGCGGAATGTCATTTACTCCTATACATACTCAACCGTTGGTTTGTGCAATATATGCTGTCATTTTTCTTTGGCTTTAACAGATTATAGATTGATGTATACACATTTTTTCTATTGATGTTTGTATTTTATGGATGGACCTATGTGTAATAAATGTATATTTTTATACCAAACTATTCTGTACCACTACCTCTAAAGTCCCACCAATAGGGGTTTCTTCTTAGTACAGTGTTCAACTAATGTTCTGATTAGAAGAGATGATAAGGGTTTTTCCCCAGAAAAGGTGGCACCCATAGTTACAGCTGGCATTCCGAAAGTAATCCCTTCTCTCTTACACATATGTGGAATATCTATTGAATGCCTTGATATACACTTCATGTTCTCTAAATATTTCATATAATCCCTATACAAATATGTGTAATTTCCAGGAAGGTAATATAGCAATAAAGATTTTACAACACCCAGCTGACTTCTGGCCATCACAAGAAACCTGTCGTAGGAGAAATATTAAGGATGACATTGCTAAGCTCTCCATCCAGAAGGGATCAGGAGACTGGTTGTCATGTTGAGTCTCCTCATGAATATAAGGACTTATGATTTCCTCATTAGTATACTTATTCCAGGGCAATAATTCAAAAATGATATGGGTAATATTCAGAAAAATAGCATTTTATGACCTAATGCACACTGTTTTTACAGGCATTTGACTTTTGACTTTTTTTTGCCTGTAAACGCACCTCTATGTTAGCCTGTATGTCCATTCAGAGCTTTGTTTGACTCTCAAGATGAGAAAGCCATTGCTGGACCCATCTCACAGATTGGTACCTTGGCCTGACATTAGATACAGCCCTGTACAGGATCTTCATGCCTCGGAACACACTTTTATTTCTCTCCAAGCCTATACCAGTGCCCTTTAGGTCCAGGTTTAACCCTTCAGTTTGTGCATGCATGAGGGTCTTTGGTCTAATGGTTTCCTCCTTTGAGGTTGTGTAATACTCCCACTTTCATTCCTGAAAGTTGTAGTTCAGCATTTTTAGGACAAACAGTCTTCACTCTTGGGCTAACCCATAAGTCTGACTCCCCAGGGCAGAACCTCTGTAGTATGGTGGATTTCCAACCTAGCGCTGGAGTAAAAAAGCCCTTTCCTCTAAAGATATGGACAGATCTCATGATGCATGGTTGGGGAACAATTCTGGATGTGTTCAGAGTTATTTGAACGCTACTTCAATGCTGGACCCCTCAATTCCTAGGGCACCTTACATGAATTTAGTCAGACAATGCCGTGCCTATGGCCTACATCAACTATTAAGGAGGCACCAGAAGTTGTCTTGAGAAAAAGAATTCTCTCTTGGGAACAACTGCACGTTCCTGCCCTGTCCTCTGTCCACATCCTAGGCATGGAAAATTGGCAGGCGGACTTTCTCAGTTGTCAGAGTCTGAATCTAGGGAAATATGCTCTCTAACCAGAGGTATTTCAAGCCCTTTGCCACAGGTGGGGGATGCGGGACGTGGATCTTTTAGCATCCAGATTCAAAAACAAACTGGTTTGGTTCATTGACAGATCCATGGACACTCAGAAATTTGCAGTGGATGCTCTAATGAACCCATGGGATCAGTTCAACCTGATCTACACCTTCTTGACCCTCCAGATTCTCCCTCATCTATTTCGCAGTATCAATATGGATAAAATTTTGTGATTCTCTTTGCACCGAACTGGCCCAGGAGGACATAGCAATTGGACATACTTAGACTTCACGCAGACACTTCTTGGGCTTTTTTGGATCATCCAGATATTCTGTCCCACAAGCTAGTGTTCCATCATGTTTCTCGGGTCCTTGGCTTTAATGACATAGCTGTTGAAACCGCGGTCCTAAGAAAGATGGACTTGATCATCCCTACCCTCTTGAAGGCTAGGAAATCAACTTTGCACAAAGTCTACCATTGCTCCTGGAAGGATTATATTTCTTAGTGCAAATAGAGGAACTTTCATCTTAAAAAGTACTCTGTGGAATATATTATGTCTTTTCTCCAGTTTGGTCTGGATTAGTGTCTGGCTTTGAGTACCATGAAAGGGCAAATCTCTGCCTCAGCCATCCCGTTTCAGAGACCTTTGGCCTCTCACTCTCTAGTTAAGGCTTTGTTGTGCACAAATCTTCACCTGTATTCTCTCTTGGGACCCTAAACTGGTTCTCCCAGGTCTTAAGAAGCCATCCTTTAAATCTATTAGGGATTTTCCCTTATCTGACTGTACTCTCAAGGTGGCCTTGCTTGTTGCTATCGTTTGTGCACGAAGGGGGGGGGGGGGGGTTTGCGTTAGCAATCTTATCCTATAAGGAATAGGACAAGGTTGTCTTGAGGTCTAAAGACTCCTTCCTCCTGAAGGTGGTCTCCTCTTTCCTGGGCATTGTCCTTCCTCCCTATATCCTGGTCTTGGGTCAAAAAAGGAAAGATAAATGCAACTTCTAAAAGTATGGATCATGGATGTTTATTAAAAAGTAGCAACATGTACATCAAGCCAATGCATTTGGAGGGAATAGACTCCCCCTACTACAGGGCTGTTGCTGCATACTATTTGATGGGAGCAATTCCCATGAATGGTTATGTTTAATCAAGGCTTCAGAAACCAGGATGACAGGATGCTGAATATAGTTGTCTATGCAAGCTTCTTTTCCTGCTAAGGCGTGCTCTACCAGATCTGTTAGTGCTTCATGGACATTTCAGCTTCAGGCATCTGTTTCTCAGATTAGCAAGGCTGCCACCTGGGCTTCAGTTCACATATTTGTAAGTTCTGCCAGGAGAGTGTTATGTCTCCTTTGATGCCATTTTCAGGTGTAAGGTGCTACAAGCTGTTCTCTGAGCCTTTTGAGTCTTTCCATATTGTTTTGTGGGCCTGTTAATGTTTTTTGCTGTCTTGCCCACCCTGCAGTTGGACTGCTTTTGGACATCCCAGTCATAATTATTAAAGATCCTGTGCCCTGTACTATAGGACTAAGAAAATAAGATTATTGACTTATCGGTAAAATCGATTTCTTGGAGTTCAGTAGAGGACATGGGTCCCACCTCTCTGTTCTTTTGTTCATAGGAGATAATATAGGGGATGTCTCAGCAACTTCCGTTTTGCTGGTGTTTAGTCACCTAAGGAAGCTCTACATAACTCAGAGGTATAAATTAAAGAAACTATGCCCCATACTGTTCAAGAAATGGATTTTACGAGTAGCTTTAAAAACCCATTTTTTTGCCAGACGTACACTTTTAAAATACCCGATTTTAGAATAAACGGAGTGGTAGCTTCTGCATTGCGATTTTCACTTTGCATAATTATCACAGCACAAGCTAATCTTGACTGCCTGACCTTAGGAACTTTTTACAAATTGTTTCATCATCCCGACAAGTGCTTGCCCAGCTATCTCTATGCATAGTTATCTTTTAGCCCATTGTCCTATTAACTGTTAACAATAATTTAGTTGCTGAGCTTCTCAGGATGCAGTATACAAACGGGACATTAGAGCAAAGAATTATTTATATGGCACCAAGTTCCAAACTGTAAGACCCCTTTCACACCAGGGCTGCCCGAGCGTCAGCGCTAAAACACCGCTAATTTGCAGCGCTTTACCGCTGTTTATAGCAGCGCTTTGGCGTCGCAATTTGGGCGGCAGCTGTGCGCTTTTAAACCACAAGGGGTTAAAAATGGGTTAAAAGTGCCGGTTAGCGGGGCTTCCGAAGTGGTGTTCAGGTGCTTCGGGAGCGCTGCCCCATTGTTTTCAATAGGCAGGGGCGGTAGAGGAGCGGTGAATACACCCCTCCTCCACCGCTCCAAAGATGGGGCTTGTAGGAAGTTTTTTTACCGCCCCGCAAGCGCACCACCCCATGTAAAAGCAAAAGCGCCTGAAAAACGTCCCAGTGTGAAAGGGGTCTTAAGGAACTATAACTGACAGGAAACTAATGTTTTTGTTACTGTACTTTTTTAGTTACCTATGTAAATGTGATCAGCTTACTAGGCCAAATAGCAGGTTTCATAGTAGTCACCTTACTTCTTTATTACACACTCACTGCTGGTAAACTTCAGGACTGCAGAAAACGTGTTAAAATCTTGCAAAAGACAGATAGCAGTTCACCTTGCAAGTTGATGGTCAAGTCTAATCTGATTACAAAGTATACTTTCAGTAGCCCTACCCCCGCCCGTAGGAGCCGCTGGTAAAAAGGGATCCCCCACCCTGCACAGCCAGGCACACAGAATTTTCACAGCACTCTTGAGTCAAGAAACAGTCCTTGTAGCTTTGCTTTTTTTGGTTTTATTTAGGGGTATTCAACTTGGATGGAGTTAGGGGTATTATGGGATGCCCACTTGACTTTAGCAAAACTCTTTAGGGACAACTTCTTCAGAACAAACTATTTACACATGCCACAAAATTCCCAGAACCAGCTGGCACACTGTTAGGTGATCCGACAATAGGGCTAATAGGGCTCAGTCAGATGTAGCAAATGCCCATTACAGGCAGGGACCGCGGGCCCCTTGGTTGTGTAGCAAAGTCCTAGTGCCCAGCTGTCCTTCTGTGGCTACTGATCCCAGCACCACCTCTTCAGGCACTGCTAGCCTACCTGGCTGCAGCTGCCCCTTTCTCTAGCCCTTTAATCGTCCACAGTCCACCCAGACTGACTCTGCATCCATCTCACACTGCTCTCCCCAGTCCACTCGGGCATGCCTCTCAGTCCTCCCCATCTGTCTCACTCACCAGCCCATCTGGCTGTCTTCTCCTTGAAGATCTCCGGATGTGCTCACTCGCTCCTGCTGTCCTCACACTTGCTCCCGTGCCACTGGACAGGATTCCTCCTTGAGATATCAGAGGATCTCTCCTGCACCTGAGCTCAGAGGCCTGAGGTCACCCCCCCCCCAGACTAAGGAGTTACCCTTGAAGGTCTGCTGACAGCCTCCTAGCACACCATCTCCAACTATCAGCCAAACTCTCCTGCCCTGCTGGGCTGACCTTGAGTATTTGAGGGATCCTGCCCCCTGCCAATCCATCTGTTGGGGATTGATCAGGACCCTCATGAATACTCCAGGAAGCTCCTCCTAACCTCCCTCCCATTCCGCTGCATGTTTCAAGAAAGTTTCAGAAGTAGGGGGAGGTACCAGAGATGCTTACTGTGAGTCATACCAGCCTCCTTGGATCACTCACCCAACCCAGATTAAAAAACACTACACAACCTACATTACCAACACTAACAATATCCTAACATTACCTACTCTAGAACACAAGCAGGTGCTACATCGAGGGTGCTACATTTCTATAAGGCTAACCGAGGCACAATTCATTTTTTTTGTTCATGCAGCGGGTTCAATGAAAGAAAAAAACAAAAAAAAAAAAAAAGGATTCCACCATCCATGTGTAATCACTCCCACTGAGCTAGTGTATTCTACTGACAGGGACCCTTCCCCACCAGCAGAATACGATGTTCAGTGCTTCCAGGCTACAGGCTACGGCACTGATTGCTCAGGAAAAAGCTGACAGGCTGGTTGTACACAAATCAATCAATAGACCAGCACAACCAGCTAGACCATTCATGGATCAAAATTTGGCCAGTCCCTGATTGAGATTATCTCAGCAGTCAATAAAGTGAATAACACAGGCTGTCTTTCTTCTTCCCTCACTTGCTGCATACGCGTAACTATGCATTTATTATATTTGTGGGATCCCTCTAAAAGCTGGAAATGATTCTAGTAGGCACCTCTATTACAGTGATCCAGGTCTGGATTCTGGGTCCTGTGCTGAGTGGCTAGCCTGCTGCATTGTGAACACAGGAGGTCAGCTGCTAAGCACAGATGCCATTCAGGGAATGCTTTGGATGAGGTGGAGAACATGATGCCATCACCCTGCGTCTTCACCTCATCCAATTAGAGAACTCTTTGCATCCATTGAGAAAATGCATAACAATCTCTGAATGGTGCCTGAGCTGAGCAGCCCGTGGGCACTGGGCCCAGAAGCTAGTGGAGATTGTCAGCGTCTAAACGGATCCCACCGGTAAGGTATATGCAAAGTTATATTGGTCCAAGCTGCGACAAAGTAAATATGTAAAAATATCAGTAATAACAATATAATATAAAAATAGCAAATATAATAATACTATCCTTAGTAAAGTAATAGAATATTATAATAATAATAAATAATAATATTAATATATCAATAATAAACCCTAACAAATAATAGCTATCTAAATATCAATAATAACATTGTAATATCAACAATATCATTAAAATATGATAACAATAACACAATACCAATAACGTCATTAAACTGTCAAAATTAATAATGTAACTATGAAAAACAATAATATATATATATATATATATATATATATATATATATATATATATACATATATATATATATGGAATTCTTCTTGAAAATATTAAAGGATATAAAGGACATTCATGATATGTTAGTAACTGGGTTAAACAGTGTTGGATTGTATTAATATTAATTACACAAATTGTGCAACTGTAAACTTTGGGGTAGTCATTTCATATATACACATTGAGTCTACAATATTGAACTTTTTCACAATATTCTAATTTTCTGAGATAATGAATTTCGGGGTTTCATTTGTTGTAAGCCATAATCATCAAAATGAAAAGTAAGAAATGTGTGAAATATGTCACTCTGTGTGTAATGAATCCTTATACTATACGAGTTTCACTTTTTGAATTAAATTACTGAAATAAATTTACTTTTTGATGATATTCTATTTTTTTGAGATGTACCTGTACATACCCACACACACACAGACAGCATACCTCCCAACCATTCCTGATTCGCCGGGACCGTCCCGGAAATTGGTCCCTGTCCCGGAGAATCAGGGCTGAGTCCCGGATCGCCCGTGGTGTGTGTGTGGGCTGTCTTGGTTCCTGCACGCTGTGAGCAACACTGTGTATGGCAGCCGACAGCCGGCATCTCTCCCCGTCTGTCCGGCTGCCTCTGACACACACACTTAGATGCACAGTGCAGACTGCAGCATGGAGCGCACTGAACCTGCCCTCTCCTCCTCCTGCTGTGATGTTTTGTTTTCCTATACAGAGGAGGAGGCGCGGACCATGCACTCCACTCTGCCAGAATGGCGATCTGAGGTCTGTGTGACACAGAGGAGGGGCCTCCTTGTCCATGACAGAAAGCTCCGTCTACTGATCTCTGGACTCAAGAGGAGAGTCAGCCTGCTGTCAGCTTGAAGGTACTTTGATGGGGGTCCCATGTGACCGGGGGGGGCAGTCATTGGGAAGTTTAAAGAGTGAAGGGGGGAAAGATTGGGGGGGGTGTAAGAGTATAGGGGGATAGACTGGGGGGGGGGGGGGATTTGTGCTAGGGTAAGTGGGGGGATTTTGGTTAAGAAGAGGAATGAGCCCCTATACCCTCCCCTGCTGACCCCACTGTCCTCTGCCCTGCTGACCGCTGTAACCTGCTTTACTGACCCCCTTTCCTCCATCCTGCTGACCACTGTACCCTGCTCTACTGACCCTTGGCCCTCTGTTCTGACCCCTGTACCCTGTCCTACTGACCCCTGGTCCTCTGTCCTGCTGAGCCCCGGTCCTCCGTCCTGCTGATCCCTGGTCCTCCCTCCTGCTGACCCCTGCTCCACCATCCTGCTGACTTCTGTACCCTGCTCTACTGAACCCCTGTCTTCTGTCCTGCTGACCCCTGTACCCTGCTCTACTGACCCCCTGTCTTCTGTCCTGCTGACCCCTGTACCCTGCTCTACTGACCACCTGTCTTCTGTCCTGTTGACCCTTGTACCTCACCCTACTGACTTCCCCTGTCTTCTGCCCTACTGACTCCCTGTCTTCCATCCTGCTGACTCATTTACCCTGCTCTACTGACCCCCTGTCTTCCATCCTGCTGCCCCTCTACCCTGCCCTACTGACTTCCTGTACTCTGTCCTGACCCCTGTACCCTGCTCTACTGACCCCCTGTCTTCCATCCTGCTGACCCCTGTACCCTGCTCTATTGACCCCCAGTCTTCCATCCTGCTTACCCCTGTACCCTGCCCTACTGACCCCCTGTCTTCCATCCCGCTGAGCCCTGTAACCTACCCTACTGACCCCCTGTCTTCCATCCTGCTTACCCCTGTAACCTACCCTACTGACCCCCTGTCTTCCATCCTGCTTACCCCTGTAACCTACCCTACTGACCCCCTGTCTTCCATCCTGCTGACTCCTTTACACTGCCCTACTGACCCCCTATTCTCTGTCCTCTGCCTTTATGATGCCTCTTCTGTGTCCTGCTGAGCCCCATACACTGCCCTGCAGACCCTTCTCCTCTGCCATTCCGGTCCTCCACACTCCTTAAGCATCTCCCACTACACTGTTAAGAGTTTGGCCACACCCACACACCCATTTACGTGCGCCGCATATTACTTCCTCCCTCAAGTGTCCCTCATTCCAAAGTTCAAAAGTTGGGAGGTATGCATACAGTATATATATAGAGAGAGAGAATGTTGCCAGTTATCAGACAGTTTGTTGAATTACCATAACAATCCTGACCTCATATGGCCATTTTTGCCATTAAACTTCTTTTTGGCGTTTCCTGTTTTCCCTGAAACAGCAACAATGACTACATAGAGTTGATTTTGATATCACATACAGGGTGCTAATCTTATCTCCATTAAATATGACATGTATACCTGTTTATTTTTATTATTTCACTTCAAAGGGCCGATTCTTTAAATGTCAGGTCATCTTATCAGTACACTCACTTGCAATGACCTTCTGTTCCCGAGCCGGGAAAGAAGAAATCATTGTATGAATCATTGCTCATTTATTCCTTCTATTTTCCAAATCTGCTTTAGAGCAAATTTCATGGCATTGCATCCATCCACCCACAACTGCTACACGATCAATAGCAAACGCTTAGCAGTTAAATAAATTGAATAACTGACACATAAAGCAGCAAAATTTAAAAGTGACAGTACAGCAACTGGGGACATAAATTGAACTTATCAATAAAACATTGACCTAATGTGTAGGTCATCAATCATCGGGGCACACCAGCTTCACCAAGTAACGCTATCGTTTTGAGCTTAAAAAAAAGTCTCTTTCTAGCCGCAAATGAATGTACTATTTCTCCTAGATACATGCAACCTAAATCACTAAAGGAAACCTAGCCGCTTGCTGACCAGGCCTTTTCTGGAACTTTTTGTTTGCAAGTTTAAATTAGTATTATCTTGCTAGAAAATTACTTAGAACCCCCAAACATTATATTTATTTTTTTAGCAGAGACCCTAGAGAATAAAATGGTGTTCGTTGCAATATTTTATGTCACACTGTATTTGCACAGCGGTCTTTCAAACACAATTTTTTTAGGAAAAAATACACTTTAACTATTTATGGACCTCCCGCCATCGTTATACGTCGGCACTTTGACGTTGAATGCCGTTGTTATAGCAGCAGATAGCTGTCATAACCCCGGTATTTTCTTAAACAGCGGGTGGTCCACTTTTGGATAAAAGTGGTCTCTGTGACGGATTCGCTGCAAGATCACTTTTATCGGTGACGGGAGAGGTGCTCACCCCCCTCCCGCTGCTCCCCAGTGGTCTCCGCCACTTACCGGAGCTGTCGCTAGCAGCGGAGAGGAACGGGTCCTTTCCCCTGCGAGGCATGGAGTTGATTTGTAGGGAACATTATCTTTTTTTTCGTACTGTCCTGGAGAAATTACACTCTAGAACCCAGTCTTTCTGAAGTCTAGAGTGTAAATGTGAATTTACGTTATTTTTTTATATATATAAAAAAAAGTTATTTTTTTTAAAGGGAAAATTCTGGTGACCCGCCTTCACTGCAAACTGTAGTGAAGACAGTAGGTCACCATACCTCGGCTCACCCGCGGTAGTCAGGGAATGAGTTGAGGTACGGAGCGTCCCCTTTCCTGGGCAAGGAGAGGCGACGATCGCTGTCGAGGCCATTCACCGCCTCTGG
>BLSH010319046.1:1297621-1309502 GCA_018402905.1 Glandirana rugosa | reverse complement strand
TGACGCGTTTCGTCATCACGACTTCTACAGAGGGCCGCAGTAGAAGTCGCCCTCCGTAGAAGTTGTGATGACGAAACGCGTCAGAGCGTGACCCCACGACAGGAAGTGACGTCTGCGTTCCGGAACCCGAGGTGCGAGGAGAGAGATACGCCGGGTCGGTTCCTGGAGCGGTGAGACGGCATTACATTGAGAAGTTAATTCCAGCAGTTACATGTGTTTTAATGTGATTCTTGTAAGTGCAATTTTAAAGGGGTTTTGGAAATAAAAGGAGTCAACAATATTACACTATGGAGAGTCTCTTCTCTTGTGATTGAGTGTTAGAATCCGAGATCTGATCGGGATGGGCGCACATTGGTGACAATCCAGTGAGAGTCGGGAGCCCCGTTAGAGGGACGTAAAGCAACCTATTGACACAAGCCCTTAATTCTTTTAATTCTGGTAAGCAGATTGTGGATTGGGGTGTCGCACTTGGTGGAACGTTCCTATTCGGTGGAGGCCTGTTACCTGATCTCTAGTTAGCTATCCCCACTGCAGGATCTGTGGATTCGTTTGGGACTCTGTTTGTTGTACTTTCCTTTTTTCCCCTCATTTTATGGACTTTTTGTATGGACTTTTTAAGCGCTGTGTTACAATCTTATGGTGGCTTGAGTGGCCACATCAGTTGGTTGTATATTTTCACAAATCGAAAATAATTGGTCTAACTTTACTGCTTTCTTATTTTTAATTTTAAAAAAAGTGTATTTTTTCTAAAAAATTGCATTTGTAAGACCGCTGCGCAAATACGGTATGACATAAAGTATTGCAACAACCGACATGTTATTCTCTAAGGTGTTTGAAAAAAAATATTTAAAATGTTTGGGGGTTCTAAGTAATTTTCTAGCAAAAAAAAAAAAAAACTGTGTAAAACAACACTAATAACCACATATAAATTAAAACTTAGTGTTAGCAGCGCTTAGTAATATAAAGTGC
This sequence comes from Glandirana rugosa, assembly GCA_018402905.1. Lineage (NCBI taxonomy): Eukaryota > Metazoa > Chordata > Amphibia > Anura > Ranidae > Glandirana > Glandirana rugosa. The sequence goes on along the minus strand of BLSH010319046.1, from coordinate 1,308,533 downwards.
ATACATATTTTAGTGCAAACATGTAACAAAAATTATGAAATAAATAAAATAAATAAAGTGCCGGTGCTATAAAAGAGTCCTTTATGAAGTGCAATATAATGCAATATAATTGGTAATCTTCTATTTAATCCTCCACCTCTGTTCACCACATGTAGGAGAAAATACAAATAGAGGCTCACCAGAACTATGGAAATAAACAGCCCTTTTGATTAATCCAGAAGAAACACAGCACAGGGGTTGTTATTCTCTAACTCAGGCAGCCCAATAGGAGGAATCAAAACAGCCTGTGTAAACCACAATAGCGTCCAAAAGGTTCCTTTCCCAATTCGCTTCCAAATAAATACCACAAATGCTGCTGCTCTCCAACTCAGATAACCGTGAGGAAAAAATCACAAAAGAGCCCTCATAGTGTATCACTTACGCTTACATTTAAAATGCTTAAAAGATCGTTTGTGTACAAACAGTACACGAGTTACCGGTCAGCAATGGCACGTCACACTCCTCCTCGCTTCTCCACATCCCAGCTGCTGGTAACTCGATCAGCCTCGGGTCGCCGTGTGGCCACGCCACTGACGCGTTTCGTCACTTCCGACTTGATCATTTACCTTTAGCCTGGGTTCACAATATTGCGAACACAGACATCGCATTTGATTTGCACCACATTGAGAACTGAAAGTGATGTCAGATGTCCCTCCAGTCCTCCAAGGGAATAGAGACAAGTGGGGGCCATCTTGCCCTTACTCTACTTCCTGCCCAGAAAACTGCCTCATCACATTGTTTCCAGGCTTTATTGAGAGCTCCAGTAAGCCCGTAAATGAACAGGAAGCAGTGAGGGAGGGGGGCACCTCTGGTAGGTGAGGTAAATTTAGTCAGGCCTGATTGTTTTGATCCTGCGCAGGGGAGTGGCTCAGAGAGTGGCTAGTGACTCAAAGGCAGCGACACCTCTTGGTTACCTCTTGGTTACCTCCTCTTTGCTTCTGGAGGGTTCTAGAAGAGAGGTGGAGCTGCCTGGGGTATTGAGGGAGCCCTGACCAATCCCCACTCTGGATTGGAAGGGGGCAAGCCTCCGTAAATACATGGGGTCAGCCCAGCCAGGTAGGAGAGTTTGGGTGGAAGAACTGGGAGATGGAGCACTAGTTGCGGAGGCCTTTGATGGAGCACCTAGTCTGGGGGGTTGACCTTGGGCCTGGAGGCTCGGGAGTGGAAGGGACCCCTCAGTACATCCCATGTGGAGTCCTGACCAAGGAGCAGGAGAGAGCAATTGAGTGGTGCTGCCGGGCAAGTCTCCAGGAGGGATCCACCAGGTGTCGGTGAGTGACACACAGCCAGGGATACTGAAAAAGTCACACCAAAGCAGATTGGGGAGAGATAGACAGTTTGAGAAGGATGCAAGAGCCAGCTGGGACTGTGGTGTCACCGGACAGTGGAGTTGGGTCACTGCAGCCAAGAAGGGACTGGCTGGGAGCAGTAGTCCACCGAGGCTAGCTAGCACATCTTGTACTTTTTGCTACACCTGAGGGGTCCGAAACGGGGTCCGCAACCCCTTGCCTGTAATGGGCAGTTCACCGAGGCCTGACCAGAGTCAAAGACAAGTCTCACCACGTGCTAGCTAGGCCTGAAAAGTGTTGTGCCGGAGAGAGTAAGGAGAAGTAACTGCAAGTAAGATTGTGCTGGAGGATGAAAGAAGTGTATATACAGGAGTTTATAAAGATGGCCCCGTTCAAGAACTGTTCAACCTACTGGGTATCCCATAAATACCCCATCCAAGTTAAATCCCCTAATAAAAACAAAAAAACCACAAGTACCGGCCTGTTCTTCCTGACTCCGGATGTATGGAAGAGTGACTGAGGGCAGGGTGACAGGTGAACCACTACTTCTAGCAACCCCTACGGGGCCATGGCTACATTTGGGGGCGTTGTCCGGGATTCACCTGTTTATGGAAACCTGCTAGTTGTTACCCCTAGCAACCGCAATGGACTGAGCGAGTGAACTGTTTTTCTACTATTAGCGAGGATTGAACTCGGAGGAGGATTTATGTGTTTTGCCTGCTATACAGTGCCATTGTACAAGTGCTGTTGCCAATAGTAACCAGCGGGAGCCGTTGCCAATTGTTGCTCTTGCTTACCCAGTTGCTCCAACCGGCGCTGGGGCGGACACTTGAACCAAGCTCTGCGATTCAGTGACTTTGTAACACGTGCTGTCAACTGTGGCAACCACGGCGGGTGATCGCGCCCATGGATTGCAAATATGTCCAGCGCTCTACCAAGACTGGACATTTCACACTGGATTACAAATACGTTCAGCGTTCTGCAAATGCTGGGCCTTACAAACGTGTGCTCTAAACTCCTGCTTTACAGTAAAGTGTGCCTGGAACTGTTTCTTGTGGCCTGGGGTGATCTAGGGGGACTGTGCTAAAAGTGTTCCCTTCAGGAAGACAGGAGTTACTAAATTTACTGTTACCACCGGCAACCACTGGGAAAGTCAGCAGCCATCTACCTACCGTTGCTTGAGCACAGTCGGTGCTGGGCAACATGCCTGGGCAAATCCTGCTAGTGATAACATGCCTGCAAACTTCAATTCTTTACACAAAGGGTTAGAGCAGCATGCGACAGGAGGGTTCTGCTTATCAATCCAACTAGCGCCAGCCTGTCTGGAAACGTGGGAGCGGTGCCACGCCCTGGAAGAGACCCATCTCTTCTGTCTAGCATTAGACACCACGAGGCAAAGGAAGATGGCAGAGAGTGATCGTTTTCTCCCGGCGCTAACATGGAAGCCGGAGTTGCCAGAGAGGATGCTAGTGGACATTGGCGTCCGATTGGAGCACCACTCCGGGGTTTCACCCTGGGGGTGGGCGATGGAATGGAGTGGCTCTGTCTAATGTGTCCTGATTGCCAGGTGCCGACTGCGGAGGTAAGCGTCTGGGTCCAATGCGGTCATTGTGGCGAACCGCTGCTACAACGGGCACCCGTCCAGCAAGACCTGCACTACTAGAGCTAGATCTGCTCACAGGACTCTGCCATCTCCAACCATCCCGGAAGGCCGGAGCAGGCCTGAACTCATCCCCAAGAGGCGGAGGGGAGTTGCAGCCTGGTGACTCCCCCTGTGAAAAGCGAGGACTTAGGAAGCAAGGAGGCTGTTGTGGCTCACGGCCTGGCCTGGGACTCAGCAACTGTAAGTACTGCCATGCAGGAGCTAGTGGTTCCTGAAATCCCGGCCGAATCCATGTCCATAGCTATCCCTGTTCGGCCAAAGTCAGTGTTGGAGGGGGCAGTGCTCTCCGGTGAGCCAGACAGCGAATGCGAGGGTAGCGACATTGACTGGGGTTGCCCAGACAACTGGCTGAATTTGGGTCCACAGAGCACTTAGTGGAGTGGCCATCCCCTGCGGACAGTTCGGATGAGGAGAAGTGCAAGATGGGAGGATATTATTCCCTAGTGAACCCATCAGAAGAGCTGGGGACAGAGGAAAAGCTAAGGAGTTGCAGAGGCTCTCCCAGTTTCAGCGGGAGGTACAAAGGAGGGTTGCCTTGGAGTGGGGCCTGGATTTTCCCTATGCCCCCCCTAAGTCATGGACGTGTTTGAGAGCTCTCGGGAGGAGTGGGGGAACGACATGATTTTGGACTATTTAGATGTCCCCAAACCCCTGCGTGGACTGGAAAGTGACACCTGGGACTGTTTGATTGATCTGCACAAGGAATGGAGCCTGGGGCATGCTACCCATGGGGACAAAGTGCTCATTGTCAAGGTGGATTGGCCTGAAAGGAGCTATTCAATTGCTGTGCAGGATGAGGGGGGGAGGTAGAAGGAGACTACTGGACTCAAGGTTCTATGTTTGAGGACTGTGAGAGTACAGCCACATAAGACACTGCACACAGACCGCTGGAGAGCAGCAGAAGTGAGCTTCCTCCTGACATTGCCGGAACAGACCAGCCTGCCACCCTGTGTGCCCAATAGATGGACTGTCCCTATTGCCAAGGACACTGGGGGGAGGTCTGTTCTTAAAAGGAAAAAAAAACTTTTTCTTCAGGAACCTGTTGCCTTCCCATCAGGAATTCCAGGAAGATCTACCTACAGTTTATTTGAGTGTTTCTCCCCCCTGTTTCTGTCAGCAAGTTATAACATGACAGGTAGGAAAAATGCTTAAAAAGTGCTGTTGTTTACTCTGCTGGCAGGATCATAACCCCCTCCCAGCAGACTATGTGTGTTGTGTTAGTTAGGTTTTAGGTTAGGTTGTGTTGTGTTTGTTTTATGTCGTCTCTTAGGATCATCAGGATGGGACGGCTGTCCATCCCTGCCGGCAGAAGAAAAGACGTTCTGCGAGCAGAGTATCTCTCTCTGAGGAGAGATGCTCTGGCCGTATTGTACATTGTTAGCTGCAGGGACCTGTAGTGAAGAGTGTCCTATCTATACTGTACAGGTGTAAGTAACTTACAGAGATTGATGTCTATTTTTGTACTTAGCTTATTTGTACAATCCCCATCTAAGTTTGTTCCCTTTTCCCCTCCCTTTTTATTTCATGGGATGCCCTTGCCCTTGCTCCTGGGCCCAGGAGCCATTTTTGTTCTACATTTTCCCAGCTGGGGACCAGCTGGGGTTTGGTGGGGGTGAGTGTAGCGCCCTGTACCTTTAGGTAGGTACTGAGTGTTAGGATTTTTGGTAAGTGAGGTAAATTTAGTCAGGCCTGACTAAACGTCCGGCCTGATTGTTTTGATCCTGGGCAGGGGAGTGGCTCAGGGAATGGCTGGTGAATCACAGGCAGTGACACCTCTTGGTCACCTCCTTTGCTTTTGGAGGGTTCTAGAAGGAAGGGTGGGGAAGAGACAGAGCTGCCTGAGGTATTGAGGGAGCCCTGACCAATCCCCAATCTGGATTGTAAGGGAGCTGGCCTCCCTAAATACATGGGGCAGCCCAGCCAGGGAGGAGAGTTGAAGTGGAACAACTGGGAGATGGAGCACTAGTTGCAGAGGCCCTTGAAGGAGTTCTGAGTCTGGGGGGGGGTGACTTTGGGCCTGGAGGCACGGGAGTGGAAGGGACCCCTCAGTACATCCCATGGGGAGTCCTGACCAAGGAGCAGGAGAGAGCAACAGAGTGGTGCTGCCGGGCAAGTCTCCAGAAGGGATCCACCAGGTGTCGGTGAGTGACACACAGCCAGGGATGCTGGAAGAGGCACACCAGAGCAGATTGGGGAGAGAGACAAACAGTCTGAGAAGGGTGCAAAAGTCAGCAGGGACTGTGGTGTCACCGGGCAGTGGAGTTGGCACGCTACAGCCAATAGGGCTGGCAGGGCCTGCAGAAGGGACTGGCTGGGAGCAGTAGTCCACCAAGGCTAGCTAACACATCTACACTCAGGTCCATAAATATTGGGACATTGACACAATTCTAATCTTTTTGGCTCTATACACCACCACAATGGATTTGAAATGAAACGAACAAGGTGTGCTTTAACTGGAGACTTTCAGCTTTAATTTGAGGGTATTTACATCCAAATCAGGTGAACGGTGTAGGAATTACAACAGTTTGTATATGTGCCTCCCACTTTTTAAGGGACCAAAAGTAATGGGACAGAATAACAATCATAAATCAAACTTTCACTTTTTAATACTTGGTTGCAAATCCTTTGCAGTCAATTACAGCCTGAAGTCTGGAAAGCATAGACATCACCAGACGCTGAGTTTCATCCCTGGTGATGCTCTGCCAGGCCTCTACTGCAACTGTCTTCAGTTCCTGCTTGTTCTTGGGACATTTTCCCTTCAGTTTTGTCTTCAGCAAGTGAAATACATACTCAATCGGATTCAGGTCAGGTGATTGACTTTGTCATTGCATAACATTCCACTTCTTTCCCTTAAAAAACTCTTTGGTTGCTTTCGCAGTATGCTTCTGGTGATTGTCCATCTGCACTGTGAAGCGCTGTCCAATGAGTTCTGAAGCATTTGGCTGAATATGAGCAGATAATATTGCCCGAAACACTTCAGAATTCATCCTGCTGCTTTTGTCAGCAGTCACATCATCAATAAATACAAGAGAACCAGTTCCATTGACAGCCATACATGCCCACGCCATGACACTACCACCACCATGCTTCACTGATGAGGTGGTATGCTTTGGATCATGAGCAGTTCCTTTCCTTCTCCATACTCTTCTCTTCCCATCACTCTGGTACAAGTTGATCTTGGTCTCATCTGTCCATAGGATGTTGTTCCAGAACTGTGAAGGCTTTTTTAGATGTTGTTTGGCAAACTCTAATCTGGCCTTCCTGTTTTTGAGGCTCACCAATGGCACATCTTGTGGTGAACCTTCTGTATTCACTCTGGTGAAGTCTTCTCTTGATTCCTGACTTTGACACACATACACCTACCTCCTGGAGAGTGTTCTTTATCTGGCCAACTGTTGTGAAGGGTGTTTTCTTCACCAGGGAAAGAATTCTTCGGTCATCCACCACAGTTGTTTCCCGTGGTCTTCCGGGTCTTTTGGTGTTGCTGAGCTCACTGGTGCGTTCTTTCTTTTTAAGGATGTCCCAAACAGTTGATTTGGCCACACCTAATGTTTTTGCTATCTCTCTGATGGGTTTGTTTTGTTTTTTTGGGAAGATGTGTATATTCTTTATATTCTATTCTATTGTCTTTTCTATTCTATATTTTCATTTTCTGTTCTATTCTTTTGTTTTCTATTATATTCTATTCTTTTCTATTTGAATTAAAATGTATTTTCGTTCAAGATTGAATTTTGTAAGATGTTTGTATTCTTTCTATTCTATTCTATTGTTTTTTAATTCTATTTTATTCTTTTGTTTTCTATTCTATTCTATTCTTTTGTTTTCTTTTCAAATTTGAATCTATTCTATTTGAAATTCGAATTTCAGAAGATGGTAATATTCTTTCTATTTTATTCTTTTTTTCTATTCATTTTTTTCTATTCTATTCTTTTCTATTCTAATTCATATTTATTCGATTCAAAATTTGAATTTCAGAAGATGGTTATATTCTTTCTATTCTATTCCTTTATTTCTATTCAAATTCAAATTTGATTTGAAAACTATTCAAATCCAAAAACTATTCAAATTCTATTAGAAAACTATTCAAATTCAAATTGTGTCTGTTTTTATTATTTCGGATTAGATTCATTTAAATTTGCTACTATTGTAATCTGGAAATTTGGATACATCCAAATTTCTGAATAACAAAAAATGTGTCCAAATTTCAATTCAATTCAATGTCTAGGGTTCAGTAAGCCAAGAAAGAGGACATCCAAGCACTACTAGTTATACCCATGATCATCCCAAGTGACCAGAGTTGCCATCATTGGTATTGAATCTCCCAGTAAGCAATCTACTGAGTGTCCTGGGTTCTTGATACCTTGAGGGAGGAGGCTACACGGCAAACTTATGAGTGCTAGGAGGCTGCTGGACACCATCTTGCCACCTTAATTCGGGATTCAATCCAAATACATTTGGGACTACAATAATACTTTCTTAAGTGCTCCCACATCATCATAGGCCCAACCGCTAGCCAACATCAGGTGTACTACTGGCCAGTGGGAGGGGACTGAGACTTTTATCTCTGAGAAAGTATAACCCACATTGTGGCTTTTACCCCCTTGAGTCAGGATTCCCGGTGAGCCTTGGCTTGGGAGCGTACACACATGGGTAACTCTTTAGCACCCAACTTGCTAAGGAGGCATCCGGAGGAGGGAGGAGCAGGCAGTGCTGGAGGGGGACTATCAGAAGAGGAAGTAAGGGATATTGCTACGCAATATTGTTGGACAGAGTAGATAAGTATAACCTCTTTTTTATTTTAAGGCCTCATACACACGGGCGTTTTTTGACACCACTTTTTTGGGCATTTTTTGCAGCTCTCCATGTTATTCAAGTTTTTGAGCAGTAGAGGGCGTCGGCGTTAGTGAGCTGTTTATAGAACGCAGGACCAGTGTGTTCTGAGGCTGTAGCCTTTTGGCATTTTTTTACACTAATCGACAAAATGCTCACTAACGCCGTACCAGCGTTTTTTGATGCCGACGTTTTTAGGTTAAAAAATAGCAGAGGACTGATTTTTTTTTTAAAAAACGCCTATTGACGCCGACGCACACTAACGCTCACTAACGCCGATGCAAAACGGCAAAAAAAAGCTGCTTTATCCAAAACGTTGGATCCGACGTTTTGCTTATTTTTTCTCAGACGCCCGTGTGTATGAGGCCTAAACAACAAAAAAAGTATCCTTAACCGCTTGCCGACCGCTGGTCGGCAATTGACGGCGACAGAATGGCTCTGTAACGCAAATCGCCGTCATACGACGGCGGGCGCGATACAGAGCCATTGTGAGCGCGTGCACGCCGCCGGAGGCGCGCGCGCTCACTGTGTACGGGGGGGGCCAGCGAGCGGGTGCGGCGGCTTCGATTGCCGCCGGCCACCCGCGATGCCCCCCCCCGGAGCGAATGAGCGGAGGTCCGTGTATGTAAACACGGACCTCCGCTCTGTGTGAGGGGGAAGGGAAGTGATCACAGCCTTCCTGTAAGTGAAGGCTGTGACCACTTCCTTTCCCCAGCTAGGCAAGTCCCCCTACAGTAAGAACACGCCCAGGGAACACAGTTAACCCTTAGAGCGCCCCCTGCAGGTTAACCCCTTCACTGCCAATGGCATTTACACAGTAATCAGTGCATTTTTATAGCACTGATCGCTGTATAAATGCCAATGGTCCCAAAAAAGTGTCAAAACGTTCCGACATGTCCGCCCCAATATCGCAGTACCGCTAAAAATCGCAGATCGCCGCCATTTTTAGTAAAAAATAAAAAAAAATTAAAAACCCCAAAAATGAATTCTCATCATCCGTAAACGCGACCACTTTTGCGCAAACCAATCAATAAACGCCGATTGCGATTTTTTTTATCGCAAATATGATGAAGAATATAAATTGGCCAAAAACGGTGAAAAAAAATGTTTTTTTATATTTTTTTTTTGGATTTGTATGTTAGCAAAAAGTAAGAAATTTGGGTTTTTTTGCAAAATTGTCGCTCTTCTTTTGTTTATAGCGGCGATCAGAAATGACGCAGCGGTGATCAAATACCACCAAAAGAAAGCTCTATTTGTGGGAAAAAAAGGACGCAAATTTTGTTTGGGTACAACGTCGCACGACCGCGCAATTGTCAGTTAAAGCGACGCAGCGCCGAATCGCAAAAAGGGCTCCGGTCCTAAAGCTGGAAATCCTTCCGGTCCTTAAGTGGTTAAGTATCACTTTAATAAACCCATACAGCTCTGGGAATCCTTTGCCATGTGTCAAATTTGGATACGAAAAACAAAAATTACATACATATAGCAAAAGAAAAAAGTCATAAAACAGTTTAAAAACAAACAAAACAAATAAAGTAAAGCTGACCAATAAAACCAGGACAGTCTCCCATTGTTAAAATATGGATTCTTATGTATAAAAAGAAGTTAAAGCTGAGATAAATTCATTTTATTTTCATTCTCCTTTCAGGTAAGTGAACTTGTCTTTCTTTTAACACTGCAGGGTGTTATTTTCAAGAACTTGAGCAAGGCAATGGCTGTGTTTGTTCTCCGTGTTTAACACTTGAAAGACATTGTCCAATTGTTAAAAGGAAGAATTTTGGCAGTTAGGGCTTACCAGGACGTCTGTGTTTGCGATGACAGATTGCCTGCCGGAGTCTCGCGCCTTTTGTCAGCGATGTCGAATTTTACATCAGGACACACCGGCTTCTCAAAAGTACCTCTGGTGACATTTCATGTTCCTCTTGTTTAATAATCCATCACTAAAACAGCACAAAAGGCTGGGAGAGCTTATATTTCACTTAATGATGGGAACGTTCTCTGACATGGAAACAACTCACTACACTTGTTTTAATGAAAGAAATGTATTTGCTCGTGTCAAATCGAGTTCCCATGTCGAAGCAGTGGTAGCAAATTACTTGGTAAATGGGATTATTTCTGATTTAAGGCTCATTATTAAAGCTCTACTGAAGTCAAAGAAATAGATATTCACTAAAAAACTTTTTGGGTCTTTCCTCTACTTTCCTGTTACAAGCAGGAGTGGCCAGTCCATTACAGGGGCAGGGGTGCCGTCCCCCTAGTTTGCAGGGATGCATGCAGGGCACTAGACTCATAGGTTTCTATGGTTTTTTTTTAAGCCACATGATTAGAGCCTGAGGCTCTATTTGGCATGAAAAAGTTTGGGCTTGGGGTGCAGAACACTGTGCCCCGAACCCACCCACTTGTGACACTAGCGAATCAATATTCGCTACTGTTTTCTGGCTTCTCCTCCCAGACAATCAGGACAGGGGGTGGATAAAATGGCTGGTAGGAGAAGCTGATGAAGCTGCGGAGGGGTGAGTGCGGGGGTACTGTGGAGGTGTTAGGAAAAGACGGTGCTAAGGGTTAATGCATTTGGTTGTGCTTTCCTCTATTTCCTGGAGCAGCAGCTCTATTTAAACTTCCTGCTTCCTGTAGCAAATGCTGTCCGTTCTATAGCGTTCCAGTGTGTTCCCGTGACCTGTTTGCTAAAGACTTGCTGTATCTGTGTCCCGGCTTGCCCGACCTTGATTGAACTCTGCCTGTATCGACCCTCTGCCTGTTTACGACCACGCTTCTGCCTGAACCCCCTTGTACCGCACCAGCCAGCCTGTTAACGACCCTGCCTGCACCTGACGACCCGTTTGCCTGCTCCCTTGTACCGCACCAGCCAGCCTGTTAACGACCCTGCCTGCACCTGACGACCCGTTTGCCTGCTCCCTTGCACCGCACCTGCCAGCCTGTTAACGACCTGGCCTGCATCACCACTCTTCTGTCTGCACAAGCTCCTGGAGGATCCTCACAACACCACCGGCATCCGCACCAGCCCTCGTGCCCCCCTGTGCTCCGGAATCTCCTGTCTGCCCCAGCAATTGTCCGACCGACCACGCCATGTTCC
>BLSH010319046.1:1272939-1291641 GCA_018402905.1 Glandirana rugosa | reverse complement strand
GGGGGGGGGGGGGGGGGGGGGATTCAAATGACTGACCTGAATACTTATGTTGCACTGGCAAGGTATGCCCAGAAGGTGGTCTGGGAGGTGGTAATTAGTATGAAGCCTTGAGGAGATGGTATTTTTTCCCACCAGGGATGGATTTGTGAGCTACAGGGCCCTGCTTACCCTGAATGCTGGACTTCTCTATCAAGGGATTGGGTCTGAGGAGCCCCTGACTGACTCACTACAACAGCATAATCCGAGAGATCTGCTTTATGGTCCCCAGCTATGAGATTTTAACTATTCTGGAGCTATCTCATGGTTCCCAGCTATGAGATTTTAACTATTCTAGAGCTATCTCATGGTCCCCAGCTATGAAACTTTAACTATTCTAGAGCTGTCTCATTTTCCTCAGCTATGAGACTTAAACTATTCTGGAGCTATCTCATTGTCTCCAGCTATGATACTTTAACTATTCTAGAACTATCTCATGGTCCCCAACTATGAGAAATTAGACTGTTCTGTAAACTACCTCATGGTTCACAGCTGTGAGCTTGACTACCTCTCCTAAAAGAAGAGTATCCTCTGCCAATGGTTCTATGTGTTTTGGAGTATCCCATGCCCCTTGTTGTTCCCTGCAAGCAACACATCTTAAAAAGGCAACCTCTAGAATCCAGAGCGTATGGACTGTTGTTTGTGTGACTGGCAGCCACTGTACTACATAGGGAGAACCTGTCTAATTCTCAGCGGCTCCTTCTGGGATAGCCTTGCCATTACATTACAAGGGGAGTGGCTGTTACTCAGCTGGGCCAGCATAGAAGACTGCTGTGAGAGGTGAAAGCTGAAAACAGCATATTCTCTAAGAGAAAAGGTATTTTAGGGCATTTACAAATGTGACGGTCCCTGTACTGCTTAGGAATATGTCCGCCATATAAGTTTCCCTTGCCTGGTACCAGCACGATCCAAGATCCCTCCGCTCACCCAGTCAGTTGTCGAGACATCAGTATAGGGACAATAATAGCATAATACTTTATTGAAGAACAGACACAAATATATATCTATGGAGATAATTCCCCCTCTCCTTGTTGGCATTACATTCAATAATATCAGGCACAGGTACATTCAAACTTATTAACACATCTATAAACAAAAACTGGGCATACAGCCAACAACTAGTGGTACTGAAACTTTTAACCTTTCAACAACTATTTAAAACAGTAACTGGGCGCGCAGATGACCTTCATGGAAAGACCTGTTAAAGGAGCTTCTCCTCTCCTATGACTTGGGCAGTTCAAATGTCCAACTGGGAAGGACACTTGAGGAAACTCTTATGCCCAATGTCAGTGTTCTAAACATATTGTAGACAACCTGGCTGGTGAGTCTGGTTAGATCAGACCAGCCTGGGCTTCTCAGGTCAACCTGTGTCTATTAGGGACCTGTGGGGAGCTGAAAAAGGAGTTTACTGACCCCTGTAAGGTAAGTTGGGTTTCACGGGCCCCCCGCCCAAAGAGACTCACATCACAACAAACAAAATTCAATCATAAATCATAACACATGGGGGTACAGGAATACAAAGAAGCAACTGGTGTAAAACCTTACTTGGTATTTAACTTTGATTATAGTCACAGTAACAAGTGTAGCTGGAAATGTATGTCAAGTTGAATACCAATTATCAATATGTGCCAGCTATGAAGGGAGTTTGGAGAGAAATTTAAGGTTGAGGCAATATGGTACCACTATGGACAACACTGTATATAAGTTAAAAACACAATATTTTATTACGAAAATATATAAACAAGCTTTTTGAACAATTAATAATTTTTAAAATCACATTACTAACTTTTTCAAAACTGCACTAATGGTGGATGGTACTTCAACTGTACCCCAAATCAGGCATGTGGTCTTTATTACTTGGCCAGTTCTTCTCAACATGTTTCACAGAATTACCACTTCATCTGGAGTGTTTGAAAGAGTAGTATCTGCAAAAATATATGTAGCACCCTCTACGCTAGGTAGGTGTTTGGTGTGAGTTTTTTTTGCTAGGTTAGGCGAATTTAGTCCAGCTTGGTTGTTTTGATTCTGGGCTGGGAGAGGCTCAGGTAGGACTGGTTGATTCACAGATGGTGTTATCAGAACCTCCCACTTCTTTGCAGAGGCTTCTGGTGTTTTCTGGAAAGAGAGGTGGGAGGGGAGGTGTAGCCATTTGGGGTGTTCTAAGGAGCCTGGCCCAATCTCCAATCTGGATCAGCAGGGGGCAGGCCTCCTTAATTACCCAGGGTCAGCCCAATATGGGGAGAAGTTTGGGTGGAAGTCTGGAGATGAAGTAGTGTGGGCTGTCGCAGCCCTGGGGGAAGCTCCCAGTCTGGAGGGGGGAGGGATGACCCCAGGCCTGAAGTGCTCAGGTGCAGCCAGGAGGAGCGAGATCTTGATGGCAGGCACAAGGCAGAGTTGGAAGGAAAGCGGGAGAGAGCACTATTCGGGAGAGATCTTCAGTGAGGAACTACAAGTGTCATGAGTTGGTGAGCAACATACCCTGGGATACTGTTAGAGGCATTCCAGATTGGATTGGGGTGAGAGACAGTCTGGGAAGGAGGCAGAAGCCAGTTTGGGATTCCTATATTGCTGTGGTAGTGAAGAAGGCTGTTGCAGCTGGAGGAGCTAGCAGGGCCTGGAAGAAAATGGGCTGGGAGTAGTAGTACATCAAGCCAGCTAACACACAGTACTTTGCTACACTTTGGAGGCTATTAGCCTCTGCCTGTAATGGGCAGTCCGGAGGCCCTGCTTCACCTACAGCAGACCTCACCATGTGCTAGCTAGGCCCAAGAAGACGTATGGAGGCCTGATAAATATCCTTTCATGTCTCACCTGTGCTGACAAGTATTGTACAGGAGTGAGGAAAAGGATAGGAATGTGCAGCAAGAGTCAGTGCTGGAGTGAAGAAGGATGGGTGTATATACGGATTAGTATATAGTGTGCAGCAAGTTTTGTTCTGGAGGAAGATGGAGAAGTGTATATACGAAGGTGTATATTGTGGTCCCATGTACAGAACTGTTCAATTCTTGGGCATCCCATAATCATCCCTACCCCATCGAAGTTCAAATCCCCTAATAAAAAACAAAACAAAACAAAGTACCAACCTATTCTGTGTCTCCGCATGTGCAGAAAAGTGTGATTGAGGGCAGTGTGATCAGGTGAACCACAACAACCAGCCACCCCTAAGGGTCCATTGGCTACATACAGTATCTCACAAAAGTGAGTACACCCCTCACATTTTTTGTAAAAGTGTAGCGCCCCCATAGTATAGGTGCTTTACTTTTGAAGATTTTTAATAGGAAAGGAAAAATCTAGTCAGGCCTGACTGTAGGTGCAGGCCTGAATGTTTTGATATCGGCTAGGGGAGTAGCTCAGGGAGGGGCTGGAGATAGAGGGAAGAAAAACCCCTTGGAGATTCCTCCCCCTTGAGCTTGGAAAGTTCTGGAAAGGGGGATGGAGGAGGAGGTGTCACCTCCTGATGTATTATAAGGAGCCCTGACCAATCCAGCGGCTGGATTGGCAGGAGGCAGGCCTCCTTAAATACAGCAATCTGCCAGCGGGGGTCAGGAGAGTTTGGATGGAAGAGTGAGGATGTAGTCAGGAGCTGCGGATCAGGCCTCACCCGGGAGGGGATCCCCCTGTCTGGGGGGGTGAACCGGGGGCCTGGGTGCACAGGAGAAGCAGGAGAGCAGCTGAGACCTACATGGAAAGGGACGCTTTAAAGGAATCCACCATAAAGTCAGTGAGTGGCGGCCCCTGGGAGTTGGAGGACATGGCTGGGACAGTCTGGGAGAGTTAGAGAGCAGTCTGTGGAAGCCAGGAGGAGCCAACCAAGGGGAAGGAGAGCCATTAGACCGCAGGACAGACCGGATGGGTCTGGAGGATGGGCTGGGAGTAGTAGTTCATTCAAAGGCCCGGCTAGCACCAACTTACTTTGTTACATACGAGAGGCTGCCTGGTTTCAGTGAAAGAAACCTACAGCTCTCACCCACAAAGGGTAGTTCAGAGGCCTTGCAAGTGGCTGTAGCAGGCCTCACCACGTGCTAGTTGTGGTGAAGAAGTGTCATGACGTCTGATAAATTTCTCTTCACACCAGGAGAACAGCTGTAACGGTCAGCGTGTAGTGTGCTGGAGGTGAAGAAGTGTATTTACCGGGGGTGTATATAGTAGGTCCTATGTTCAATTACTGGGCATCCCACAGTCATCTCTAATCCCTATCCAAGTTCAAACCCCTAAATAAAACAACAAAAACAAAGTACCGGCCTGTTCAGTGACTTTGGATGTGTGGAATTTGTGTGATTGAGAGCAGCAGGCGGGTGTACCACAACTTTCAGCCACTCTTAAGGGAGCACATGGCTACAAATATTTTATTATGTCTTTTCATGTGACAACACTGAAGAAATTACACTTTGCTACAATGTAAAGTAGTAAGTGCAGAGCTTGTATAACAGTGTAAATTTGCTGTCCCCTCAAAATAGCTCAACACACAGCCATTAATGTTTAAACCGCTGGCAGCAAAAGTGAGTACACCTCTAAGTTAAAATGTCCAAATTGGGCCCAATTAGCCACCCTCCCCAGTGTCATGTGACTCATTAGTGTTACAAGGTCTCAAATGTGAATGGGCAGCAGGTGTGTTAAATTTGGTGTTATCAATCTCACTCTCTCACTGATCTCTGGAAGTTCAGCATGGCACCTCATGGCAAAGAACTCTCTGAGTATCTGAAAAAAAGAATTGTTGCTCTACATAAAGATGGTCTAGGCTATAAGGAGATTGCCAAGACCCTGAAACTGAGCTGCAGCATGGTGGCCAAGACCATACAGTGGTTTAACAGGACAGGTTCCACTCAGAACAGGTATCGCCATGGTCGACCAAAGAAGTTAACTGTATGTGCTCAGCGTCATATCCAGAGGTTGTCTTTGGGAAATAGATGTATGAGTGCTGCCAGCATTGCTGCAGAGGTTGAAGGGGTGGGGGATCAGCCTGTCAGTGCGCAGACCATACGCCGCACACTGCATCAAATTGGTCTGCATGGCTGTCGTTCCAGAAGAAAGCCTCTTCTACAGATGATGCATAAGAAAGCCCACAAACAGTTTGCTGAAGACAAGCAGACTAAGGACATGAATTACTGGAACCATGACCTGTAGTCTAATGAGACCAAGATAAACTTATTTGGTACAGATGGTGTCAAGCGTGTGTGGCGGCAACCAGGTGAGGAGTACAAAGACAAGTGTGTCTTGCCTACAGTCAAGCATGGTGGTGGGAGTGTCATGGTCTGGGGCTGCATGAGTGCTGTCAGCACTGGGGAGCTACAGTTCATTGAGGGAACCCTGAATGCCAACATGTACTGTGACATACTGAAGCAGAGCGTGAGCCCCTCCCTTGAGAGACTGGGCCCGTAGGGCAGTATTCCAACATAACGACCCCAAACACCCCTCCAAGACGATCTCTACCTTGCTAAAGAGGCTGAGGGTAAAGGTGATGAACTGGCCAAGCATATCTCCAGACCTAAACCCTATTGAGCATCTGTGGGACATCCTCAAATGGGAGATGGAGGAGCGCAAGGTCTCTAACATCCAGCTCCATGATGTCATCATGGAGGAGTGGAAGAGGACTCCAGTGGCAACCTGTGAAGCTCTGGTGAACTCCATGCCAAGAGGGTTGACACTTTAGGCCCAATTTGCACACTTTCACTTAGGGGTGTACTCACTTTTGTTGCCAGCGGTTTAGACATTAATGGCTGTGTGTTGAGTTTTTTTGAGGGGACAGCAAATTTACACTGTTATACAAGCTGTACACTCACTACTTTACATTGTAGCAAGGTGTCATTTCTTCAGTGTTGTCACATGAAAAGATCTTTATTTATTTCAGGTGCTTATATAGCGCCGTCAATTTACGCAGCGCTTTACATATATATTGTACATTTACATCAGTCCCTACCCTCAAGGAAACTGGAGTACCCGGAGGAAGCCCACGCCGGCACAGGGAGAACATGCAAACTTCAGGCAGGTAGTGTCGTGGTTCGGATTCGAACCAGCGACCCTTTTGGTGCCAGACGAATGTGCTATCCACTACACCACTGTGCTGCCCGTCATATAATAAAATATTTGCAAAAATGTGAGGGATGTACTCACTTTTGTGAGATGATACTGTATATGCAGCATAACATACACAAAATTATCATAAAAACAATTCCTGTAAACATAGAGAGATAGCTATACCCTGTAACCAACATGGAAGCCCAGCTTACCCAGCGTGAACCCATATACAAGACAACACAACAAGTCAGTCTCCCTGGCATGTGTGGAAGCAAAATATGGGCTTTATATAATGAAACACACATGCACAAAATCATACTCATGTGTCCATATACATGCACATTTTTACACAAATACTGGCATGTACCCACGGTACAATCCTTGATTTCTATGGACGACTGTATGCAGCTCCTGTGGCTCCCAGGCATGAAAATATGCCCACATTTTACATTGTATGGCTCAAGGCACCCATGCTCATGAGGTTATGATGTGGCACGAGGAACTGTTTCACCTAACATCACAGTATCTGCCAGACATTGGTGAACTGAATTATCAGAATGGAGACCAAGAGATGATAATGATTGGCGGAAGAAAAAGCCACAAACAATCCAAAAACAAGTTCAACAATGATGGGGTTGCCCCGTACTTGTCCCTTTAAGGGGCAGGTAGATAGTCTATAATCCCTGTTCCTCCTTTCTAGCACTCTCACCTTGTGCAGCATAGGTGCAAAACAGTCCAGGCAGGTGAGCATCAGACCCATTGCTGTGGGAATATCCTCCTCTTTTTAATGACCACCCTTAAAAAACCCTGTTATGAAGAAGGACATGCAGGCTACTATCACAATGGAAAGTGACCTTGAGTGTGCTGCTTCTGTTTTATGGAGATGATAGCCTTGCATGCTTGGTGTCTACAGTTGGTAGTGTCTAGGAAGAGAGAACATGCTTTTATTTAACCCCAAAACACGGTCTACAGTAATTGTATGGCCACCTACTTGAGCCACATGGAAGGTAGATAGGTAGTTCATGAGCCCAGTTTCTCCTTTCTGGTAATCTCACCTTAGGCAGTAAGAGTGATAAAAAAATTCAGGTCAGTGAAAAACAGACACAGTGCTGTGGGAAGGTACCCCTGTTTTTACTAACCTCCTTCAAAGTACTCTCTAATGCTGAAGGAGCTGCAGGCTGGTATTACAATGGCAAGAGGCCTTACGTTTGCAGCCCCTATGGTATGGAGAAACCAGCCAAGCATTCTTGATGGCCAAGGCTGGTAGTAACTGGGAAGAGAAGACATGTTTTTATTTAAACCAGAAACCACATTTGACAATAATGGGAAGGCTACCTACTTGTCCCCACAACATGTATAAAAGGTAGGTCAGCAGGTAGTACATTTGCCATTTTTAGTACTCTCACCTTGGAAAGCAGCAGTGCCAAAGAATCCATGCTGGTGGAGAGCACCGGACCCAGTGCTTTGGAAAGGTATGACTCTTTCTACTGACCTCTTCCAAACAATCCATGATGCTGAAGGACATGCAGGCTGGTATCACACAGAGCCCCAAGTTCACTTCTATGGGTTAGGCCAGCATTTATTTAACATTTTATATTTTTGTAAAAAAAAATGTTGTAAAAAATATAAGGAATTTTTTTCAACAATCCTCCAAATACTCAAACTGTGTGAAAAAAATCTCTATGGTTCAGCACTATGGAGAGCTCCTCAAGCTGCTTCCTGTACTTTAAATATTCACTGCACATTTACCAGGTACACAACTGATTTAAAAAAGGTTCTTTAGCAAGGAACATACATTCCATATTAATAATTATGCTATCAAAATTAGTGTGTGCTATAAATTGCCTCCAGCATTGTTCCTGTTTATTCTTGCTGGAGGCTGCCATTTTGTTGAAGACCCTGAAAAGCAGTTAATCTTTGGGCTGTCAGCAGAACGGCCTCTACAAATTCGGCACGGGGCCTAAAAATGGAGAGCAACTGAGCATGTGCAGAGCAGGGTGAGACAGTGTATTACTGGATTTTACTTAGTATAGGCACTGTGACGTTATACGAGGCGAGATAGTGGATGGGCGATATCTTTTGCCTCACATGCATTCACTTGGAGTGGAAAGAGTTTGGCCCGGGTTTTGCCAGCCATCATGGCAGGGCTGGTTTCAGCCTGGAGTTTCTGGTCCACCCAAATACCCCTTCAGCTGCTTTAAATGACCAGGCGGAGAACTCAGTGTTGTTCTGGCCTGGTAATCAGTATCACTACACTGAGAGAGCTACATCTTGGGAGTTGGTTGCTCTAAGGTTTGCATTTGTTTTGTTTGGAGGTGTCTGGGATGAGCCCGACACTGTATAGAGATGTGTCCTGCTCTTTATAGTTTAGCGCCACATGGCAAGGAGTTGTTTTACTATTTTGTTTGTTTTATGACTTGCAACCTTTTATCAATAAAACTGGCAACCCGCCAGACTTTTAAGAAAGTTTGCCTTCAAGCTGTCTTTTTTCCAGGAAAGGTGACCCACACGTGGTGGATTCAGCTGGCAACTTTCCGAAATGGAGGAAATGTTGAAATGTTGAAGGCCGTACTGCAAGCCAATGCAGCTCATTGGGAAACCAACCACCAGGTCACAGAGGCCACTGCAGCACAACAGGCCGCTCAGCAGGAGGAAACTCGGCAGGCCACTGCAGCTCAGCAGGAGGCAAATTGGCAGGCCATTACAGCTCAGCAGGAAACCAACCTCCAGGTCGCACAGGCCACTGCAGCTCAGCAGGAGGAGAGTCGCCAGGCTATCGCAGCACAACAGGAGACGAATCGCCAATTTGCAGAGGCCCTGCTGGAATTAAAAAAGGGGTTTGTACCTCCTGTGCCATTGGAACAAAAGTTAATACATGCCAGTTACCACCTGCGGATGATGTGGAGAAATACCTCACCACTTTTGAGAGAGTCGCTGTGCGGGAAGGATGGCAAAAAGGACAATGGTCGGGACTGCTGGCACCTTTTCTGACAGGTGAGCCCCAAAAGGCCTATTTTGACTTGTAACCCGATAAGGCCCAGGAATATGAGTCTCTAAAAACGGAGATACTCGCACGCCTGGGTGTCACCATGGCAGTTCGGGCTCAACGGGTAAATCAGTGGACCTACCGCATGGACCAGCCACCCCGCTCCCAAATGTTTGACTTAATCCATCTTATGAGGACGTGATCACAGCCAGAAACTTAGCCAGGCCCTCAGATCGTGGAGCGTGTGGTCATGGATCGGTATCTGCGTGCGCTCCCTGCTACTTTGAGGAAGTGGGTCACTCATGGGGGCCCCAAAACGGCAAACCAACTGGTGGACCTCGTGGAAAGATACAATGCTGCTGAGGACTTGTTGCACCCATCTGTACTCCACTCCAATGAATCTAGAGGTACACAAAAAATCGCCCTGGGACTTTACATGAAGTGAGCACCATTTACCACTAGTAACAAAGTAACAGGAGTATGCACAGCTTGAACATTTATTAAAATATGATCTTACATACATGAATAGCATAACAATTCCTGAGCCAATGAAATACATCATGGTACAAAATTGCAATTGTACATATAAAATAGCATACAGTATGCACGGGCATCTAATAAACAGGACGTGTTTCGCGAGGCATAGCTCACTTCCTCAGGGGTGGATGAGTGTGTGATGAATCTATAATAAACAAAAAAGAGATGTATAACATAGTAATGGTTGCTATGGTGATGGAAAGAGTGGTCTTGGGGTATAGGACCCCATACTCACCATCTGGCAAAGCAAAGTGCCAATTTGCTGAAATCCCAAAGAGCGGTAGCAATGAATTGTGTATTTGTTGTATATAGGGATGGAGGTGTGTCACTGGTAAAGCCAGACCTTTCTCTTCTCTTTTTTTGTTACAATGTATCTAGGGGAGCGCTATACTAATAATTGCAGTTCTTCCACACCCCAATAGACTGCCTCTTACCGAATAGCCATGACCCCCATCACAGAGGTCCAACAAGCCCTTCAGATGGTAAATAGTCAGCAGGCGGAGTAGAAGAAACCATAAGGGTCAAATCTCAGCGTAGAAGATAGAAAATGGCACTCAGTGGGCAATTGAAAATGATCCATCCATGTTGCATGTATGCAAAAAACAGAAATCATCTCATGGTGAAGTAATTTCTGCTAAGCGTGCACCAAACAGGAAAAAGTGAAAAAAAAACATCTCCGACAGGTGATAGAGCAGACAGGCCTCCACCAGCACCCTCACACACTGCCCCTTACCAACTACACAGGACCCCCCTCACAGAGGTCTCTCACGCCTGCAGGCAGACAGAAGAAGGTCCGGAGCCAATGTAGGCCGTGGGGATCCGAAAACAGATAATCCCTTCCATCTCAAACCCTCAGGTCAGTATTTGCACGGTAAAAACAAGCCCCATACAAGAAAGGAACGACCATCATTCCAAGTGTACAAAGATGGCCATCGCGTCCAGTGTCCGACTCCTGCGTGTGGTCCCAGGCTCCTTCCAAAGCGTTTCGTCATACGGTGATGTCGTCAGGGGCATGGCCTTTTCTGACATTTTTTGCTTACAAGTAAAAAGCTGTGTTTTCTGCTAGAAAATGACTTACAACTAGAGTTGAGAGAACACCTGGACGTTCGAGTTCGGAGGGTCCGAACAAACTTTGGGAAAAAGTCCGGGTTCGGCACCAAACGTTGCCCAAACTTTATCCCGGACCCCGAACCCCATTGAAGTCAATAGGGACCCGAACTTTTAGGCACAAAAATGGCTGTAACAAAGTCCTGGCAAGTGCTAGAGGGCTGCAAAAGGAAGTAAAATGGGGGTAAGAGTAGGGCAAGTGCATATTTCCCTAATAGGGAAAATAAATTAAAATCAAATAAAAAAAAAAAATGGGAAGGGGGGGTGGATGTGGAGTAGGAGCCTAGAAGTTGACTAGGCCGTGACCGTGGCAGTGTAGGTGGAAGTGGCGGTGGTCGAGGAGGAGGAGGAGGTAGCCAACACTGCTTTTTTTTTTTGTTTGTTTATAATTGGGGTAGCCCCCAAAATATTGAGGCCTATTCAAAAAAACAAGTATACGAATGGCTGTGTGAGTCCAGTCTAAATGTTTATTCTGCACAAGGTACAGACAAGTCTTGTGGGATCCATGCCTGGTTCATTTTAATAAACGTTAGCTTGTCCAAGTTGGCTGTGGACAGGCGGCTGCGCTTGTCTGTGATAACGTCCCCTGCCGTGCTAAACACACGTTCAGACAATACACTGGCTGCAGGGCAGGCCAGCACCTCCAAGGCATAAAGGGCAAGCTCAGGCCATGTGGCCAATTTGGAGACCCAGAAGTTGAATGGGGCAGACCCATCAGTCAGTACGTGTAGGCGTGTGCACACGTCTGCACCATGTTGCTGAAATGCTGCCTCCTCCTAAGACGTTGTCTATCGGCTGGTGGTGCTGTTTGTTGTGGCGGGCTGCTGACAAAGCTTTGCCACATTTCTGCCATGCTAACCCTGCCTTCTGAGGTGCTGGCGGTGGCACAGCTGCGTTGGTGGCCTCTTCCTCCTCCTCCTCTGCCCTCGCCTTGTGCTTCCACTGAGCCCTCAGTGTTATTTGGGAATGCCCTCAGCAGCGCCTCTACCAGTGTGCGCTTGTAGTCATGCATCTTCCTCTCACACTATAGTGAGGGAATTAAGGACGTCACGTTGTCCTTGTAATGGGGATCCAGCAGGGTGGCCACCCAGTAATCAGAAGAAGTTACAATGTGGACAACTCGGCTGTCGTTGCGCAGGCACTGCAGCATGTAGTCAACCATGTGTGCCAGGCTGCCCAGAGGCAAAGACAAGCTGTCCTCTGTGGGAGGTATAACATCTGGGTCCTCTGTATCCCCCCAGCCACGCTCCAGTGATGCCCACGAGCTGTGTTGGGTGCCACCCTGCTGCGATTCCTCCTCCTCCTCCTCATCTTCCTCGTCCTCCTCGTCCTCCAGAACTGTGCCCTGGCTTGAATATTTTTGACCTGGCCTATGCTGGTGCAGGAACCCACCCTCCGAGCCACTTGCGAATGACTGGCCTAATAACCGTGAAAATGACCCCTCTTCCTCCTCCTCATCCTTCTGTTCCACATCCTCTTCCATCATGGCCCAAAGTGTTTTTTCAAGGAGACATAGAAGTGGGATAGTAACGCTGAGAACAGCGTCATCGGCACTGGCCATGTTGGTGGAGTACTCAAAGCACCGCAATACGCTACACAGGTCTCGCATGGAGGCCCACTCGTTGGTGGTGAAGTGTTGCTGTTCCGCAGATCGACTGACCCGTGCATGCTGCAGCTGAAACTCCACTATTGCCTGCTGCTGCTCACACAGTCTCTCCAGCATGTGCAAGGGGGAGTTCCACCTTGTGAGCACGTCGCATATGAGGCAGCAGGGTGAGAACGCCTAAAGTGCGCACAGACGACCCGCACTTTATGCAGCAGCTCTGACATATCCGGGTAGTTTTTAAGAGAATTCTGTACCACCAAATTCAGCACATGCGCCAGGCAAGGGATGTGCGTCAAACCGGCTCGGCCCAGAGCCGCTACGAGATTTCGGCCATTGTCGCACACCACCAGGCCGGGCTTGAGACTCAGTGGCAACAACCACTCATTGGTCTGTTGTTCAATGCCCGTCCACAGCTCCTGTTTTATCCCCCAAACATATCAGTTTTAAAACAGCCTGCTGTCGTTTCCCCCTGGATGTGCTGATGTTGGTGGCGAAGGTGTTACGCTGACCGGATGAGGAGATGGTAGAGGAGGAGGAAGCGGAGTAGGAGGAGGAGGCAACAGGAGGCAAAGAGAAATGCCCTGCAATCCTCGGTGGTGGAAGGGCATGCGCCAAATGGCTAGCCGGCTCAGGCCCACCCGCCACTACATTTGCCCAGTGTGCAGTTAGCGAGATATAGCGTCCCTGCTCGTGCTTACTGGTCCATATATCAGTGGTTATGTGGACCTTGCCACAGATGGCGTTGCGCAGTGCACACTTGATCTTGTCCCTGACTTGTTTGTGCAGGGAAGGGATTGCTCGTCTGGAAAAGTAGTGGCAGCTGGGAACCACGTACTGTACATGTACAGCCACCGCCATCAGGTTTTTGAAACTGTCCGTGTCCACCAGACGAAATGACAGCATTTCAAAGGCCAGGAATTTTGAAATGCTGGCATTCAGGGCCAGGGATCGTGGGTGGGTAGGGGGTCTACTTCCTCTTTCTCTCCAGTGTTTGGGAGATGGACAGCTGTAAGCTTCCATAGGACCATGTGGAAATGCTTGGGGACAGTGGCGGACATGGTGGCGTTGCTGTCATATCATCTGTTTGATGGGTGGCAGGTGACACTGTCACTGTAGAGGTGGAGGAAGAGGCCGAGACAGCAGCAGAAGAGGAAGCAGGAGGAGGCCGAGACCTTTCTTGGATTTTGAGGTAATTATTCCAATGCAGCTTGTGCCTTGAATTTAGATGCCTGGTCATGGGGGTTGTGCTCAGGTTGAGAATGTTTATGCCCCGGCTCAGGCTATCATTGCACAGCTTGCAAACCACTCGTGTCTTGACGTCAGGGGAACGCCTTTGAGCTGCCTTTGGTGTACTAGGTCCCTGGGTGCGGTGGGTAGTAGCAGGCCTACTGTCTAGGGGACACTCGCTCCGCTTTTGCAACCTGCTTCCTCTTTTGCTGTGCTGGTGCCTCTGTGCGACCACCACCTCTTCCTCCAAACTGCACACATCACTCGCATGACCCTCATTCCATGTGGGGTCTAGGACCTCATCATCCTCCACATCATCTTCCACCCACCCTTCACCACTGCCCTCCTTGTCAGTCTGCACACTGAGGCAAGCTGCAGCAGTTGGCACCTGTGTTTCATCATCATCAGAGATGTGCTGCGCTGGTGTTTCCATGTCCTCATCCTGCAACAGAAGTGGTTGGGCATCGGTGCACTCAATGTCTTCCACTTCTGAGGCAGCGCTATATGGATGGCCCACGGAAAGCACACCAGGAGAGTCATCAAAAAGCATAAGAGTCTCTTGCAGGACTTGGGGCTCAGACTGCTTGGCTAATTTACAAGGGGCTGAGGTGAAAGACAGATGGCCATGGGGTTCAGGTGCCAACTCTGAGCTTTCATCAAGGGACCGGGAGGGAGACAATGTGAAGGAACTGGAGGCATTGTCAGCCACCCAATCTACTATCGTCTGTACTTGTTCTGGCCTCACCAATCGTTGAGGGGCATTCGGGCCTACCATATACCGGTGAAGGTTCTGTTGGCTACCTGAGGAAGGTGTTTCCCTTGTGCGTATAGCTGGCACACCTCGACCACGTCCTCTCCTTCCAACAGGAGGTTCACCAACACCAGCAGCACCATCATCACCAGCAGCACCATGACCACGTCCCTTATTTGCTCTCCTCATTGTGCCTGCAAATGTACTATGTAGCCCTATGTAAGTATTTATTAATACCAATTAATACCTTTTTTTCTTTTGAAAACACCAACGTAGCCAGACTTTTTATTTTGGTGCAAGAAATGCATCGCTCACACCAACAGCTGGAAGCTCTCCCTTTAGAACTAGGAGATGATTTTTGAACAATAATGTGTCACTTACAGCAACAGCTGGAAGCTCTCTCTTTAGAACTAGGGGATGATTTTTGAACAATAAATAATGTGTCACTTACAGCAACAGCTGGAACCTGGCCCTATAGGAGTAGGCAATGATTTTTGAACAATAATCTGTCCCTCTAAGCAACAGCTGGAAGCTCTCCCTTTAGAACTAGGAGATGATTTTTGAACAATAATCTGTCACTTATAGCAACAGCTGGAACCTGGTCCTATAGGAGTAGGCAATGATTTTTGAACAATAATCTGTCCCTCTAAACAGAAGCCTCTACCTAGTGCAGTCAGATCGTTGTGTAATGCAGGGTTTGATCTGCAATCTGTCACTCAAAGCAGCAGTATGTGAAATCTCAAATTACTCCCACAATCTGATCGTTGTGTACGATCCCACAATCTGATCGTTGTGTACGATCGTAACGATCATTGTATTAGGCAGGGTTTGATCTGCAATCTGTCACTCAAAGCAGCAGTATGTGAAATCTCGACTCTCAAATTTCGGCAATCTGTCCCTCAGAGCAACAGTAGTAGTAATCTCAGGATGCAGGATCAGATGTTAAAATGTCTGCAATCTGTCCCTCACAAAAACGCTGGCAGCTTCCTCTCCCTATACTATTCAGAGTCTCAGAGAGCATGTGACTGCAGCATCAAGTGACTCCAGCTTATATAGAGGCTGGGTCACATGATGCACTGGCCAATCACAGCCATGCCATTAGTAGGCATGGCTGTGATGGCTTCTAAGGGCAAACCAGTGAAACACTTGTTGATTCGCTGCCCTGCAGCTATTCAACATGCGTGATCAACTACCAGAACCCAGAACCAGAACCGGAAGGTTTTTTGAAATGTTTGTGTTCGGGTCCGGGTTCCGGACACCCCAAAGTTCGGTACGGACCCGAACGTTACAGTCTGGGTTCGCTCAACACTACTTCCAACCCCCAAACATTATATATATATTTTTTAGCAGAGACCCTAGAGAATAAAATGGTGGTTGTTGCAATATTTTATGTCACACGGTATTTGCGCAGCAGCCTTTCAAATGCATTTTTTTTTTTTGAAAAAATACACTTTAATGAATTTGAAAAAAAAACGAAACCGTAAAGTTAGCCCATTTTTTTGTATAATGTGAAAGATGATGTTACACCGCGAGAACCGTGATCTTTATGCTAAGCAACAAAATTGTGATAAAGCCCTGTGTACCATCAACAATTACCACTCTTTATGTGCAGCTGGGCTTTAGTATTTCATGGTGACCAGAAACCCACAAGAGCAATGAAAAGTCACCGTGGGGGACACACATGTAGGCAAGAAGTTGCTGCAAAGAGGCAGCAGAAGATCAGCAGCGCTGGAATACTTCTTTCACCTTTTTTTTACATTTTATTTAAAGTGTCACTAAGGCTTCATTTAGATCTGCAGTTGGGGGGGGTAAAAAAGTGTAGTAGAGACATGTTTTTGCCACCCACCAATGGCCACCCTTAAGCTGCATTAGGCAGCAGATGAGGGCGTTTTACATGTCGCAGTCACAATGCATTCGGCATAATAAGGAATTTCCCCCTATAACAGGTTTTTATTGTCACACTTTCTGGCCAGCCTATAACCCTGATGTAACGGTGTTATGTTGGAGTTATTGACCGGTTGCTCTGCTGTGAGTAAGTTAGGGTTAGGGGGGTGCAAATTACTTGCCTTACCCTGGGCGCTGACAACCCAACACTACGCTAAAAAAACTGGCTCCTAACTTCTTCAGATTTTTTAGCTGGCTCCTAGATTCAAAACAAATTTGTCAAGCCCTGGTTAATAAGTCTGTGACTGTCTGGGCATGCTGTGCAGGATGCTCTCAACACCAATATAATATGCAGCCCCACAGACTACTCTCTGCCTCTATCTCCCAGTTGTGCTCCTGTGTTGTCACCAGTGGTCGCCCGTCCATAAGGGATGCAGGGGCACCACCCCCCTAATCCATGCACCCGGCCCTGCCTGAAGCTCTAATTGGCTTCAAAAAAGGGTGGGCTCAGGGCACAGAGCACTGCGCCCTGAGCCCACCCAGTTGTATGACAATAGCAAATAAATATTCGCTATTGTCTTCCTGATTCTCCTCCCGGCCAATCAGGAAGTGGGTCCTGATACCCAATTGGCTAGGGAGTCTCAGGACCCACTTCCTGTTCGGCCGGAAGGAGTAACACCCAGTTCCCGAGTGGTACAAAGCCTTACATGTCTACACATCGGCCCCCGGCTCTTCCCTTGTCACCTGCCTCCAGGCAAGGGGTATTGCCACCAGTATGTCCAACTCCCACGTGGGGGGGGTTGACATTAGTTTGTCCCCCCCCCAAAATATTGAGCACCAGCTGCCACTGGTTGACACCATGTAGCCAGTGGAGATTACAAGTGGCCAGTTCAGCACACATTATACAGATGTGGTCCACTCTTGTCACCATCAGAAATCAGAAAAATGCCATGCATCTATCGCTGCAGTGTAGGCATGAATTGGCTGCAGGACATCAGGAGTGTTGCAAATACAAATCAGGGGTCTACACAAACCTGAGTCCTCAATCTCCATTTGTGTAGCCTCAGCTGCACAGAACGAATGGACAGGAATAGCTGTGCACCGAGCCTCCCATTCATTCAGAAATGGAAGTATAGTAAAAAAACGTTTACTATGCTTCAGTTATGAATGAACCATTTGGTATCAGTCACTGACTCTGTCTATTCAGAAAAGGAAGGAGCTGGTAAATGACAAATTTACTGACCCGTTCCCATCTCTCCATCATGACACATCTTCTACATCATCTGGCGAGAGGAGGGGGGAAGTCAGCAGCTCTGTGGGGGGACCAGGGAAACACACAGGGACCGTGGGAACAGCAGAAAACAAGTAAACTGGATAGGAGGGGCGGTGGGGGCAGCATATAGAGGAACCAATCTCCTCCATTAGGAGAAAAGGGGGGAGATTGATTCCTCTAAGTGCCGCCCCCGCCAGAGGTGTACAAGGGAGGCACATGGGCCCCCTGGAACATGGGGCCTGGTTGCAATTGCAACCCCTGCAACTCCTACTATACCCCTACTATAACTGACCTTGAATACTTAACCCCCGGGGGATGTACACAGTAAGGATATGTTCGACTAGAATATCGGACGATTTAGAACATTATGGGGCGTTCGCAGCGACTTCGCCACCATGGAGCGTGCCATAATGCATTGCGCACAGACGGCATGCACAGTTCCTCCCCATTGGGAGGGCTCCCGCAATCTGCACGCTTTTTCCTTTGACAAATTATTTATATGGCAGGGCGTGGCCACCCGGCGGCGTAAACGAGCGATGTCATGTGACATCAGAGGGGGCGGGTCACGAGCTTACGTCCCCTGGTGGCCCCGCCCTTCCATATCAATATACTGTCAAAGAAAAGAGTGTGCAGACGGCGGGAGCCCTCCCATGGAGGAGGAGCTGTTGCAGCTTTTTTTTTTTGGGTCTGTCCCACACCGAGGAGAGTCTAGTATGGATTTTAGGGGGAACCCCACGTCAATTTTTTTTACATTTTTGGTGCGGGGTTCCCCTTAAGGGCCTGGAATGGACTGGGGGGGGACCCCACGCAAATTTTTTCAGTGATATTTTTCTATATTGCCGGGAGCCGGCAATACATTACAGCCACGAGTGGTTTTAAATGACAATTTTTCCTTTACACATTTCAATTTGCTTTGGCACTGTTCTAAGC
Source organism: Glandirana rugosa (assembly GCA_018402905.1). NCBI lineage: Eukaryota > Metazoa > Chordata > Amphibia > Anura > Ranidae > Glandirana > Glandirana rugosa. Next base: position 1,273,289 of record BLSH010319046.1, on the reverse strand, counting down.
ATCACAGAGGTGCGCCCTTTTACAGGCAGACTAAGGGGACCCCCCAGGCACATTATTTAAAGGAATATTTCATTTTTATTGTTTCACTTTAAGCATTATTAAAATCACTGCCCCTGAAAAAAAATGTTTGATTTAAAAACTTTTTTTTTCAATTGATACATGTCCCCTAGGGCGTGACCCGGGTCCCCATACACTTTTTAGGGCAATAACTTGCATATAAGCCTTTAAAATGAGCACCTTCTATTTTTCATGCTTGGGTCCCATAGACTGTAATGGTGTTTGAATGTTCGCACAAGTTTTTTGCCTGTTCGCATGTTCTGGTGCAAACCGAACCGGGGGGGGGGGGGGGG
>BLSH010319046.1:1259782-1271654 GCA_018402905.1 Glandirana rugosa | reverse complement strand
AAACCCCAAAAATGAATTCTCATCATCCGTAAACGCGACCACTTTTGCGCAAACCAATCAATAAACGCCGATTGCAATTTGTTTTATCACAAATATGAGGAAGAATATAAATCGGCCAAAAACGGTGAAAAAAAATGTTTTTTTATATTTTTTTTTTGGATTTGTATTTTAGCAAAAAGTAAGAAATGTGGGTTTTTTTGCAAAATTGTCGCTCTTCTTTTGTTTATAGCGGCGATCAGAAATGACGCAGCGGTGATCAAATGCCACCAAAAGAAAGCTCTATTTGTGGGAAAAAAAGGACGCAAATTTCGTTTGGGTACAACGTCGCACGACCGCGCAATTTTCAGTTAAAGCGACGCAGTGCCGAATCACAAAAAGGGCTCCGGTCCTAAAGCTGGAAATCCTTCCGGGGCTGAAGTGGTTAATTAACAAAATGAAAAGTAAATGGACAGAAGAGGAATCCAAATGAAATCAATAATTGTTGTGACCACCCTTTGCCTTCAACACAGCGTCAGTTCTTCTAGGTACCCTTACACAGTTTTTGAAGAATCTCAGGAGGTAGGTTGTTCCAAACATCTTGGAGAAGTAACCACAGATCTTCTGGGGATGTTGGCTGCCTCCAATCCTTCTGTCTCTTGGTGCAATCTCAGACAGACTTGATGATGATGAGATCAGGGCTCTGTTGGGGCCAAACCATCACTTCTAGGACACCTTGTTCTTCTTTACACTGAAGATAGTTCTTAATACCATTGGCTGTATGTTTGGGTTCGTTGTCCTGCTGCAGAATAAATTTGGGGCCAATCACACAGTTTCCTGCAGACACTCATTATTGTACCACTCTCCAGCCCTTTGCCAACAAACTGCCTCCTGCTACAGCCAAATTTAAAATTTAAAACATCCAGAGCACTCGCTGCCATGTTTGTGCACCACAGTTCCTATGTTGTCGTGCATAGTTGAATCACTTAGACCCCTTTCACACCAAGGCCTTTTTCAGGCGCTTTTGCGCTAAAAATAGCGACTAAAAAGCGCCTGAAAAACTCCCCCCAATACAACCCAGTGTGAAAGCCTAAGTGCTTTCACACTGGGGCGGTGTGCTTGCCGGACGGTAAAAAAAGTCCTGCAAGCCGCATCTTTGCAGCGATGTAAGAGCGGTGTATTCACCGCTCCTATACAGCCCCTGTCCATTGGAAACAATGGGGTAGCGCCCCCGAAGCGCAGGACACCGATTCGGTAACGCAGATAACCGGCGCTTTTAACCCCTGTTTAACCACTTGTGGGGGGGTTAAAAGCGCACCACCGCCGCCCGAATTGCGGTGCCATAGTACCGCTATAACGAGCAGTAAAGCGCCGCAAATTACCGGTGTTTTACCGCTGACGCTCAGGCGGCCCCGGTGTGAAAGGGGTCTTAGTCTTGTTTCCACATCGGAGGTATGGTGGCTTTTGGCCACAATTCTTCCATAAAGACCACTTCTGCCCAGATTTCTCTGGACAGTAGTTGGGGGTACCTGGGTCCCACTGGTTTTCACCAGTTCTGTGATGATGGCACTGCTGGACATCTTCCGATGTCAAAGGGAAGTGAGCATGATGTGTCTATCATCTGCTGCATTGTTTCCTTGGCCGACCACTGCGTCTACAGTCATCAACACTGCCCATATTTTGAAACCCCAGTCTGCTTTGAAATCTTTGCCTAGGAGAGACCTTGCTGTTGCATTATAAATACCTTGTGTCTTGTTGCTGTGCTCAGTCTTACCATGATGCATGACTTGTGACATGAAACTGTCTTCCACAACCTCACCTTAGTAACAGTTTGTTCCTCACCCAGTTTTAAGCCTCCTACACAACTGTTTTTTTTCATTAGCACCTCCTTGGTATAATTGGTTAATCATACACCTGACTCTAATCCTACAAAATACCTGACTGTGCAAGTGTACAAAGTGTGCAAGTGTTAGGCTCCATTTACACGGAACGCTATTTCAACCTCCCCTGAACTATTTTTTTTGACAGCTAGAAGCCGGCGTCTAAAATGGCCATTTTGCCGTGTTTTGCATGGAAAAATGGAAACGCCTGTAAACGAAATGGTCCCAGATGCGAGTTACCGCGTTTAGGCGCATTTAAGCGCTTTTAGCGGCATTTACAAGCTCTTTGGCATTTCCAATGCCTCTGAACTGCCATCTGAACCCATTTTTTTGCATTCCTTTAAACTTAAACGACCCCGTGTAAATGTACTGATTAGATAACATAGAGGAAAGTTATAATATTGATTTGATTTACAATTTTCTTCTGTTCGCTCACTTTGCATTTTGTAAATTGATACAAATAAGCAATTAAAATATATATATTTTTAACCACTTCAATACCAGGCACTTCCCACCCTTCCCGCCCAGAACAATTTCCAGCTTTCAGCGCTGCCACATTTTGAATGACAATTGTGCATGGTAAAGAGCTTCCGACTGTGGGTCTTTACCGAGATCGGTAATGCGGTGTGTCAGACTGACACACCGCACCACCAATCGCCGTGCTGCCCCACCCATTACTGGCTGCCTGCAGAAAACTACAGGAGGGGGTGGAGACAAGACCAGTCGTCCTGCACAAGGAAAGAGAACAGCAGTAAGCGGTCTTTATTACAGGAATTTCTTGGTAAAGTGTCACACAGGATCACTGCACAGGTCTACAGGAAATAAACAAAGCTCACCAAGATTCAAGGAATTGTACACATGACGAATGGGTGATCACTAGAGTTGTGCAGACACCTGGATGTTCGGGTTTGGCCAAACTTCGCGAAAAAGTTCAAGTTCGGCCCCAAACTTGATCCCGAACCCCATTGAAGTCAATGGTGACCCTAACTTTTGGGCACTAAAATGGCTCTAAAAAAGTCCTGGAAAGGGCTAGAGGGCTGCAAAAGGAAGCAAAATTGGGGTAAGAGTAGGACAAGTGCTCTGCAAACAAATGTGGATAGGGAAATAACTTAAAATCACATAAAAGAAATAAAAAATGGAGTAGGAGGTTGAGGAGGCGGTGACCGTGGTGGTGTAGGTGGAAGTGGCGGTGGAGGAGGAGGAGATAGCCAACACTGTTTTTTGTTTGTTTGTTTTTTTTTTCTAATTGGGGTAGCCCGCAAAATATTGAGACATATTGAAAAAAAAGATCACTATCTGCAGACAAACCCAGAGATATTCTAGCACGGGTTCACTTTTTCCATATAAAATGTACTATGTAGCACTATTTTTTATTTTTTTTTAAACCAGCAATGTCGACGCACTTTTTAATTTTGTGCAGGAAATGCACAGCAAGGTGCAAATGTACTATGTAGCACTATTTATTATTCTTTTTTTTTTAAACCAGCAATGTAAACGCACTTTTTATTTTTGTGCAAGAAATGCCCCGCTGGCCGCAAATGTAATATTTTGCACAAAAAAAAAAAAATTAAATTTGTCTTACTGCAATGTAAAAGCGGTATTTAACTATGCCAAAATGTTGCCAACTGAACTAACAGAACGAGATTAAAGTAGTGTCCCTGACACACAATCAGTTGCAAGTGCACTGCACTTGCAAAAATGGCTGCAAACGCCCACCTAACAAACAGAAAAATTGCTTAGGTTTTATATGAGGCACTTTGCTTAGCAAACAAAAATCTCCTCTAGCACCCACCCACCAATAAATCGCTGTTTTTAACAGATTTTCTAAAGCTAATCTGTCCCTCACAGCAGCAGCAGCAGGATCCTCTCCCTACACTAGTATGAGATGATGTGACATGAGCACTACGTGACTCCAGCTTATATAGAGGCTGGGTCACACAATGCACTGGCCAATCACAGCCATGCCATTAGTAGGCATGGCTGTGATGGCTTCTAAGGGCAAACAAGTGAAACGCTTGTTGATTGGCTGCCCTGCAGCTATTCAACAGGCGCAAAAAAATACCCGAACCCGGACTTTTTCTCAAATGTCCGGGTTCGGGACACGGACACTCTAAAGTCCAGTACGAACCCAAACTTTACAGTTCGGGTTCACTCAACTCTAGTGATCACTAGACCACATATAGGATGCACCTCTATCCAGGATTCATAGTAAAAAGAGAAAAAGTTTGGGACTTTGGATGAGGCATATAACAGACCATAGGATAAAATTGTATAAACATGTTTATTGTCACAATAGTAACCATAGTGCATAGTAATATACGTATGAAAATTCATGTATAAACACAGACTTAAATGCATTTCATATATGTACAGATGAAAACATTGAAAGCCACTCATGCCAGTTACCAGCATAGAGGGCTCCATGTAAAGTGCATAATACCAATAAAAATGTAGAATTAGGTAAAATTGTCATCATAATAAAAAATATAGTTATGATTGCATTCTGGATGTGGCTGATGCATTTCGTGGCACACACCACTCTTCAGGGGCGAATGAGTCAACATAGTCTGATAATAAAAAACATGAGTACTGAATCTAGCTTAAAAAGGTATATGTATGTTATAATATAGTGGAGAGTAATGTCCAACCCAACTCACTTACATGGAGCAAGGAAGTGAAACCATGTGGTGTAGTCAACCCAGAGGGCCAATAGGGTAGTCTGTCCAGGGAGCTGAGGTAAGGGGCCCGCGATTGGCGTCGGCAGGCACCAAACATTCCCACGGAATAAAACTTTGTGTGTGAGATGATGAGGAAATTGCCCCAAAGTCTGCAGAAAAAACGTTGCGAAAAAGGGTGCCGCTGAAAAGGGTAATATGGATAAAAATGAAATGAATACATAGTGCCATGGGAAAGAGAACAAGGAAGCAAAGGAATATAGATGAAAAACAGCAACAAAAAAAAAATAGAGAAAAAACATGAATAGTGAAGGGCAAAATAAATTGGAAGAGAAAAAGCAGGAGTGTGCATGATTACACACCCCAGAATAATGAGAGTGCAGTGGAAGGAGTAAATAAATAGATTGTTATAACCAGACTTGGGGTCCCTATCATAGTTACTAGTATAGACGACAATAGTAGAGTGCACCATGTGGGGTGTGACAAGCAGCACCGTGCAACTGAAGGAATGATGGGAGGTATTTATGTGCACACCAGATGAGTGCACGTAGGACCCAACCAGCGCCACGTAGGCATGCTGATAGAGGAGGAGCGTCACAGTGCAGACGGCCGTAGCCACCCCAAGTGGCGCCATATTCCTCCCTACATGGAACAGCTGGAGATGGACTGTATTTCGTTCCTGCTGGTTCCCTGCAGCCTTTTTGCAGTCATTTCCTGTCCACATGCCCTCCATCAATGGCTGCAGCCTGCATGGTAATTTTCATAGCAGGTTGACGATAACCAGTGGTGGCCGCTCATGCAGGGTGCACGGGCGCTGCCCCCATAATTACTGTGCCTGGCCCCTAATCTACATGCAGGGTGCTGGACGCATTGATTTCAACAGGTTTTTTTTTTTAAGCCCATGATTAGAGCCTGAGGCTTTAATTGGCTTCAAAAAAGGGTGGGCTCGGGAGCAGAGCACTGCGCCCAGAGCCCACCCATTTGTGTAACATTAGCAAATTAATATTAGCCAATGTCTTCCTGTTTTTCCTCTAGGCCAATCAGGAAACGGGTCCTGAGAACCGATTGACCAGGAGTCCTAAGACCCCATTGGCCAGATTCCAGGACACTTGATTGGCCGGGAGGAGACCACCGGGACTCGGGGCCGAAACTCGGGGAGAGAGACGCAGGGATAAAGGTAAGTGCAGGGCTGGCGGGCAACAGGCGAGTGAGCGAAGCGGCGAATGACAGGGTGGGTGACGGCGATTGATTGAGCAACGGGGGGGGGGTGGTAGGGGGTTTGGTGGTGGTCGGATGGATGGCTGGCTGGGGGGAAGGGATATCTGGCTGGCTGGCTGGGTGGGGGCCGTGGGCCGCCCCACCCAAGAAATTTAAGCACCAGCCGTCACTGGTGATAACAGCCCAAAAATCATGCCCAAAAAATGCAGCAGTCAGGATTTTTTTTCCATATGCATTATTATAAAATATATACAGTGAATACGGAAAGTATTCAGACCCCCTTACATTTTTCACTCTTTGTTATATTGCAGCCATTTGCTAAAATCATTTCAGTTCATTTTTTTACCTCATTAATGTACACACAGTACCCCATATTGACAGAAAAACACAGAATTGTTGACATTTTTGCAGATTTATTAAAAAAGAAAAACTAAAATATCACATGGTCCTAAGTATTCAGACCCTTTGCTGTGACACTCATATATTTAACTCAGGTGCTGTCCATTTCTTCTGATCATCCTTGAGATGGTTCTACACCTTCATTTGAGTCCAGCTGTGTTTGATTATACTGATTGGACTTGATTAGGAAAGCCACACACCTGTCTATATAAGACCTTACAGCTCACAGTGCATGTCAGAGCAAATGAGAATCATGAGGTCAAAGGAACTGCCTGAAGAGCCATGCGGCCAAACTGAGCTATCGGGGGAGAAGAGCATTGGTGAGAGAGGTAAAGAAGAACCCAAAGATCACTGTGGCTGAGCTCCGGAGATGCAGTCGGGAGATGGGAGAAAGTTGTAGAAAGTCAACCATCACTGCAGCCCTCCACCAGTCGGGGCTTTATGGCAAAGTGGCCCGACGGAAGCCTCTCCTCAGTGCAACACACATGAAAGCCTGCATGGAGTTTTCTAAAAAAAACACCTGAAGGAGAAATACGATTCTCTGGTCTGATGAGACCAAGATAGAACTTTTTGGCCTTAACTCTAAGCAGTATGTGTGGAGAAAACCAGGCACTGCTCATCACCTGTCCAATATAGTCCCAACAGTGAAGCATGGTGGTGGCAGCATCATGCTGTGGGGGTATTTTTCAGCTGCAGGGACAGGACGACTGGTTTCAATCGAGGGAAAGATGAATGCGGCCAAGTACAGGGATATCCTGGATAAAATCCTTCTCCAGAGTGCTCAGGACCTCAGACTGGGCCAAAGATTTACCTTCCAGCAAGACAATGGCCCTAAGCACACAGCTAAAATAACGAAGGGCTTCACTTGCTTCACAACAACTCCGTGACTGTTCTTGAATGGCCCAGCCAGAGCCCTGACTTAAACCCAATTGAGCATCTCTGGAGAGACCTAAAAATGGCTGTCCACCAACGTTCACCATCCAACCTGACAGGACAGGAGAGGATCTGCAAGGAGGAATGGCAAGGGAACCCCAAATCCAGGTGTGAAAAACTTGTTGCATCTTTCCCAAAAACACTCATGGCTGTATTACATCAAAAGGGGGCTTCTACTAAATACTGAGCAAAGGGTCTGAATACTTAGGACCATGTGATATTTCAGTTTTTCTTTTTTAATAAATCTGCAAAAATGTCAACAATTCTGTGTTTTTCTGTCAATATGGGGTGCTGTGTGTACATTAATGAGGGGAAAAAAAGTGAACTTAAATGATTTTAGCAAATGGTTGCAAAAAAACAAAGAGTGAAAAATGTAAGGGGGTCTGAATACTTTCCATACCCACTGTAGGTATGGACTGTGACTATAAGATTCCTATTGGTTGCTTTTGTGCTCCTTGTATATTGTGCTAAGCATCTTCATGTGAGCCGGCGTGAGTAAGAATTCCTACTCTGGGGTTATGTCTGGTATCACTTTCTCCCCTCCCATATTATCATCCTAAATCTATTGGATTTGTTGTGGCTTTTCAAATGAAAATAAGGTAACATGTGAAAAACCCTGAGTAATTAGTATTTATCTTATGAGCTAATCCACATTAAATGTTTTAGCGAGGGAGTCACCCTGAATACTAACTGCTGGCAAGACAATTCATGTTTGTTACATATTTGCAAGGTGGTTTCGCATTTTTTTTTGCTTCCCAGGATGTGACCACAAATCATTAACTCCCGCCATATACAGCATTTAGGCCACAGCGCTCCTGCTAGGTGATTTTCAAAGCGCAATTGTTATGCAAGCATCACACGCTTTTAAAGGGTGCATTTTGCCGAGATTGCACATCGCGGAACAAAGGCAGCAGAATTGCATCGCGTTTGGGATGCCATTAAAGGGCATTGTGCAGCGATTGACACGCAATTTAGGATCGCAGCGATTATGCCCACCATTCCAAATTGCAAACTGGGAATGGAGCCTAAAGGAAAACTGTCATCAGGAAAACGAAGCTACTCCCTCCGGTCGTTCTCTTTATTTAAAGATGCTGATTGTCTGGCGGACATGCTGAATCCCTTGCTTTAGTACTTCAGGCCACTGATGTGGAATAAGACCTTCACGTGGGTGGCTGGGGGGGAGGTCAAAAGCAGGGGGTTGAGCCACATTAATTCCACCCCCTAACCACTCAGCTAAAGCCTAATATACAACCAGAAGAGTTTTTTTACATACCACGGCCACGGCAAATTTAATATGGCATGTTGAGTTGACGGGAGGCACCACCTGTCAAACTTGCCTATAACTTGTCTATTCAATTCAATGGGACTATGCCACAACTGCGAGCCAAGTGTTTGACCCATTAAAAAAAGAAAAGCAAATGACAATCAGAAGCTGGCATGATTGCCCTTAGAGCGCCCAACAGTGGTTGCTTAGTGCCACTCTAAAAAGCTTTTTAGAGACTGTACAAGTGTGAACCTAGTCTAAGAATGTGGATAGGAGGCTTAGTTCACCAAATCATAAAGCATGTTACTGGCCAAAGCCCTATTTTAAGCAATGACAGCCAATAAGGATTAAAAATGAGTGCAGAAGCTGAAAATAATGATTGTAATGGCAAATGAGACACGCAGTAGAGGTTATAGGACTTACCATGTTTTTTTTTCTTTCTGTCTGCAGCCTGTCATCTTTTGGTACCCTTTCTTTACCATTTTCACCTTGAGGGCGACTTCCACCATAGTTAAGGTCAGGAGCCTTGTAGCGAAAATAGGTAGTTTAGTTACTTAAGTAGCTACTAGAGGTCTTCTAGAGTAGTGAGTAGGGTATACCATAGATAGGGAGGTAGTGCCAGCCCTGTCCCAGTGTGGGCCATCTAGGGTAAGAGGGATCTGTACACTTAGTCTGGCAGCTTTCAGTAGGGAGCTGGTCATGGGAAGCATTGTGGGGAGAGCTTCTGAGAGCTTCTCTTTAGGGAGAAAGCAAGGAAGGAGTTGAGACACATGACTTATAGGACTGCTCGCCACCTCCTTTGCATGGGATGCAGGACTCTGGCAAACAGCCCTAAAAAAGGTACAAGCTCCTCGCCTTGGCTGTCTGCGTGTTATTGTTTTTTTTTTTACTGTTTGCAACTCAAGGAATGTGCCATTACCATTGAGATGACTGAAAGGATGTAAATATGTACATCAACTGGTTCAGCAAGCACACAGTTAATATTGTGTAGACTCCTCCTTCTCCTAACCTCTAGATGGGACCATCCTGTTGCTACTATCAGGGTCCAATGCCATATGGCCCGAGGAAGATATTAAACTGATGGTTCTGGTAAGGCTAGGCCAGGGGTCTCCTGGCGGAGCTCATATACTGGTTTTCAGGGGAGGAACCTATGTCCATAGAGCCCCAGTGAGGATACAACCCCCAGCCTATTATGGTCAGGAATGGGTTAAAGATTGCGTGTGTTCACCCAACACATTGCTGTACCCATGGGAGTCATGCAGCTCTACACGTAGCTAGGCTTCTACTCAACAGCCCCATGAAGCCACCCTTGTTTGTGCACTTTAGCTTGGGAGCACACATGCACCTTGCTATCACGGCACCGGGGATAAGGGTGATCATGTGACCATAATGTGATATGATTAAGGTGCAGGAACTTTAATAGAGCATGCATGTGCTGTTCTATCAAAGGGAAAGAGGGTCTATGTGTACAGCCGATGTGGATAGGGCTGGGACAAGGACATGTAAGAGGGGCTCTGTTATTAGCTAGAAGTACCTGTCCCACTCCTGTCTTTGCTAGAACACTGTCCCTCCTGCTGAGGCTGAACCCTCCATCATATTGTGCCCACTGATGCCCGAGGCCTCCAAACTTCATTCCCAGCTGTTGACTTTTATATCTCAAGGAAGGAATGTCCACACAAATGAGTAGAATTGCTACACTTTACTGATGGAATTCAGGAAATGACATAATAGTCAATCACATCGACATACAATTGATCACTTGACAATACGCAATCAATCACATTTAGTAGACAGCCTGCAGTACTCACATGTGAAAGCATATGCATCACCTTAAGCAGCCATCTTCCTATAACAGTCTCCCTTTCCACCCGGGGTCATTAGTACTCACAGGACTGGGCTTTCTGTAGACACCTCCTCTGTAGCTCTTCTGGGACCCTCCAGGGGAATAGCCTCACTCAGGGAACTCTTGGCCTGGCCAAAAAGGTCTTTTGCATTCCGTCCTAGCCCCTACCTCCATAAGGGACAAAAAGTCTACAGTTGGCTCTCCTGGGTGCCAGTCTACTCCTCCTTGGCCTCCTGCCCCATACAGGGCCTCCATGTACTGGTTACATCTCTGCTGGTGCTGGTGTGGGGTGCTTGGCTCCTATGCCCCATGTGCCTTAGGGCTCATCCCTTCCTGACTTATAACTGGGCCCTGACTCAACAATGACATCACTACAGGAAGGCTCTAACTAAAAGGGGCCTAGCACCTGATGACACTGTCTGCTGTAACCAGACACTTATCTAGTGCATCTGCCTACAAGCATGCATGTGTTGTGTTATCAGCAGGATGAGAGACCGAGTAGTGCGGTCATGTGACCGCGACAGTGCTGTTAAAGGTCCTTCCTATCTGGAAGTTCAACCTAGAAGCATGTGGGAAGACATGAAGGAGTGACAACAAAAAAGAGGTTGGAGATATATTTTCCAAAAAATGCTTGATGCCATATACTGTATTGCCTTGGGAAAAGTGAGTACTTGATACTACCCTATGAATATCTAAGAACAAAACTTTGTGTGAACTTTCTACGTCCAATTTGAGAGACTTCCCTTTACTTCCTGTCTGATAAGTGCAACAGAAAATTAGAAGAGCTAAATCCATTTTAGACAGTTTAGGACTCAGACTGGGAGAGGGATCTATATAGTCAACAAGTTCCATACTACAATGCTGCAAAAGTAACACAGTGAGCATGGAAGAGGTAAGAGATCATGCATGACCTCGTTAGCGTCTTGTTACTCCTTCACTGTCCATTCAGCAGGCTGGGGGTGTGTCTTTGCCGTAGCTTTATTCCTTAACCTTGGTGGAAAAAAGTGAGGTCACTAGCACAGAGGGCCCTATGTTCTCTACAATTCAAATGTGTGAATGCGGCAGATGACACGTTATGGTCACTATGGTTATCATAGGAAAAAAGTATGCTCCTCAACGCCTTCTAGTGGCTATTATGTGGTATTTTGCACATTCACACATTCAAATTGCATAGAATATAACCCTGAAACATTTAATTTTGCCCCATTTGCTCAGAACAAATTTATATGCAGTTTAAATCAGTGAACACTAGAGTTGAGCGAACCTCTGGAAGTTCGGGTTCTGCTGGTCCGTCCGAACTTCGGGACAAAGTCCGGGTCCGGGTCCGGACGGAACCCGAACGATCGCACGGAAGGCCTGGGCCTGGGCCTGAAACAGGGCTTCAAGCCTGCCTGGTCGTCTTGGGCTTGAAGGTCTCCAAGCGAGTTGAGATCACAAGTGACTAAATTTGACGTATATTTAAACAAGACTCGTTTACCCCGTTTTAATTTACAAAGTCCCAATATAAGATACGTTAAACTTACACACTTACACGTTTTATGGTGTATTATCGGTGATCTTCCGCAACTCCTCGTATGAAAAAAGGATACTATTGGTATCACTGGTATTGCACAGTAGACGGCGTAAGTGTGTAAACTTAACATCTCTTGTATCCCGGGAGACACGATCACTGGAGTGAAAAAAG
>BLSH010319046.1:1231203-1255746 GCA_018402905.1 Glandirana rugosa | reverse complement strand
TGCTATCTGTCCTCAGAGCAACAGCACAGACAGCAGTAGTAAAGTAATCTATCTCAGGATGCAGGATCAGGTCTTAAAATGTCTCAAATCTGTCCCTCACGCAGTCAGCTACCTTTCCCTACACTAACCCAAGGAGCATGTGACTGCAGCACTGTGACTCCAGCTTATAAAGAGGCTGGGTCACATGATGCACCGGCCAATCACAGCCATGCCATTAGTAGGCATGGCTGTGATGGCTTCTAAGGGCAAACCAGTGAAACACTTGTTGATTGGCTGCCCTGCAGCTTCTCAACACGTGGAGTAAAATAGCAGAACCCCGGACCGAACCCGAACGATTTTTGAAATGTCCGGGTCCGTGCCACGGACACCCGAAAGTTCGGTACGGACCCGAACGTTACAGTCCGGGTTCGCTCAACACTAGTGAACACCTATGCAAAGTTTTTATAAATGCGTTTTCTAGCATGGGAGTCTAGGATTAATGTCTGAACAGTATTACAAAACCATTGGCAGGTCGAATGGTTCACATATTGTATAATGTATTTCATCTTTACATTTGGATGTTTGCCTGGAGTTCAGCTGTAATAATGTAAAGAGCGGTTTATAAAGTATGGTAACCCAGCACAGCAATCAGATCAGGAAAAAATTATTTGATTCGTCTAATTGCAAACTTTAATCCAACCAATTATTATGGGAAAGTAGGAACATTTTGTATAACAAGGGCCTTCCTAGGCGTATAAGTCTCCCTAATCCTCTATCATAGGATCGCTTTCACCCTGCAGCTTTATACGTACATTGTACAATGAATACACGCGTTCTGTAGATACATGTACATATAAAACACCATGATTATCATCAAGGCTGCAGAACATTTTCACTACTCTTTCAATCACAGTTACAGAAAAGACTGATACAGAATTATTGCTGGTTCACAAAAAAATTCCCACTGTATATTCTATAGTCTTGATGAGGTCTGAATAAAGCCTTAATCTAGAGGAGATGTAATATAATACTTACTTTTTTCATGGCTTCACTCCAAGAATATGGGTGGGCCCTTGACGTCCTCAACTACAATGCAGGACCAGCAGTTGCCGCTGGTTCTGCATTGTACACAATGTTGTCAGCAAGAGGGGCATCGTCCTGAGCCTGGCCATCAATACCTGAAATAGTGAGGAGGAAGTTTGCAGTATGATGGATTAAGGTACTCTAAGTAATTTTCTTTATTTCATTCCCTCTGAATTAAATGAGAATTATATCCTGTCTGGATGCAATCACTACAGTGTTGGCTTCTCATCACTGTTCTGGACTGGCTTACTGATGGAGATAATGGCGGACCATCAGTAAGCTGATCCAGATAATGTTGGACCATCAGTGAGCCAGTCCAGGAAATGGTAGGCCATCTGTAAGTCGATCCATGTAATGGTGGAAATCAGTAAGTCAATCCAAATAATGGCAGACCATCAGTAAGCCAGACAATGATTAGCCATCAGTAAAGTTGGTCCAGACAATGGTTGACTATCAGTAAATCAGTCCAGACAATGGTGGACCATCAGTAAGCCAGTCCAGACAATGGGGGACCATCAGTAAGCCGGTCTAGAAAATGATAGACCATTAGTAGGACAGTCCAGAGAATGGTGGACCTTCAGTAAACTGGTACAGACAATGGGAGGTCATCTGTAAGCCAGTCCAGACAATGGTGGCCTATTAGTTAAGTGGTCCGGACAATGGGTTAGTCAATGCAGATAATGATGGACCATCAGAAAGCCAGTCCAGATAATGGTGGACCATCAGTAAACTAGTCCAGACAATGGTGAACCATCAGTAAGTTGGTCCAGACAATGATGGGCCATCACTAAACTGGTCGAGACAACGGTGGACCATTAGTAACCCAGTCCAGACAATAGTGGACCATCAGTAAGTTGGTCCAGACAACGGCGAACCAGCAGTAAGCCTATACAGACAATCGTGGACTACCAGTAAGCCAGTCCAAGCAATGGTGGACCATCGGTACGTCAGTCCAGACACTGGTGGACCATCAGTAAGTCAGTCCAGACAATGGTGGACCATCAGTAAGTCAGTCAATACAACAGTGGACCATCAGTAAGCCGGTCCATGCAAGTGTGGACTGACAGTAAGCTAGTTCATACAATGCTGCTGGAAACAACTTACATTAACAGGGTAAAGGTTTTATTACAATTTGATATTTGGATCTAAATCTATGTTAAGTTTTAAATTGGAGCGAAGTGTAACTTTAAATAGGGGAAAAGAACAAAAATATGTTGTTGATTTTTTTCAGATCTTGAACCATTAACCAGAACCTTGGTGTGTATTGTATTGTTTCAGAAACAAGCTCATCATTAAAGCCCTTGTATAAGAAATATTTAGTTCTTATATGCTCCCTTTAAGGGGATGTTGCGTTTTAATGCATATGTACTGAAATGCAAGAATGCATGTATATTGGTTTGTCATAATAATAATAATAAACGTTATTTTATATAGCACCTTATGGTAGCTTCTTAAAGAGGAAGTAAACCCAGATTGGGTTTACTTCCTCTACATTCCCCTGTAAACTAGAAGCATAATGGGCTACTATGCATTGCATAGTAGCCCATTATGTGACACACCCCTGCAAAAAAAGCCTGCGACGTCCAGCGATGTCCCCTGTGCTGGCAGCGGCCACCTTCAGCCCCTCTTCCTTCCGGGGCCACGACTCTGGCTCTGTGACTTCCCAGAGTCGCGTGACAGTCACGGCACGATCACAGTGGAGAAATGGCACGGAGGCCGTTTCTTCACTGCGCATGTGGCGAAATGACGTTGGCACATTTACTACCCTGTGTAGCTCCTGAACCGTACAGGTTTGGGAGATATGCAGGGCACCTACAGGTAAGCCTTATTATAGGCTTACCAGTACGTTAAAGTGATTGTCACGAGTTAACAAGCACTTTAAAACACTTTACAAAGAAAAGAAAGAAATACACAGGATTAAACAGAAGAAAAAAGCGACAATTATGTGAAAGCTTGTCTAAAGAAAAAAGTTCCCATCTCACTTTGCAGTGCACTTTGAAAAGTACAACAATTCCAATTTCTGTTTCCTGCATTTACAGCCCAATATAAGTCAATGGCAGCACATCAAAGCACATATGCCATGTGATGGCAACAGGAATTAATGAGACTTGCAGGTTGCTTGGCTGTCACGCTGCTCCTTTAATACTTTTTTGAGCTTATGGCTAGGTTCACACTGCTGCGGTGCAAATTTTCTGCGAATTGAATACGATTGCGATGCAAGTTTTTTCAGTTCAGACACAAGTGCGATTTCTACATGTGTTGGTGCGAATCTACTGCAAAGCTGTAGCTGGAGTTGGAGGGAGAAGCTATCGCAGTGATGTGAATGGGAGATTGCGTTTTCAATCTTTGCCATATTGTAGTTTATGGAGCTGAATTCGCAACGCACACGGATCAAATTCGCACAGGACCCTTTTTCTTCACGGATTAGATTCGCAACACATCAGTGTGAACTGCACTGATAGAACACTATGTTATTGGAGATGACTTGCGAATTTAATCTATCGCAACGCAATCTATTCGCAGTACAGTTCGCAGCAGTGTGAACCTAGCCTAAGACCTGAAACTGGTAGACAATTCAAGAGTCCTGACTGCACTCTAAAGTTATTTTCTACATGCTTGTTGCAGGTCAGGTACTCATACATTTTTCAATTTATAGACAGCCAGGCAACTTGCATTTACAAAAATAGGCCAATATACTGTACTTATCTTAGTACAGCTTTCCTGTACCCCTGGGGCACATTGTCAAGCAATTTGCTCTGTACCGCCAAAAGGGGGAGCTCTGGTATTGTCCATTGACAAATGACATCAGCAGCATCTCCTTTCCAATTCTAATTAGAAATAAAGACACGATTATTGCACAAACTGTTTTTTACATTTATATTAATCAATTTAATATGATTAGTACATTTAATGGGTTTGCACACAGGGAGGAAGACATGCCAATTAGACTAGGTGCACTTCGGCTATTGTAAGCATTGAGCGTTTCTTGCACCCTTAAGGGAAGTTCAGGCTTGTTCTTGCTAAGCAACACAGGACCTGATTCACTAGAGGGTGAAATGGGTTTACATGTCTTATTTTGGCATCTTTTTGAAAGCTAGTATTTTCTATTAACTAAAGTTTTACCCTCCAATAACATCCCAAGTGAAAGGCAACTTGAAAATGTGGAAAATGATACCCTTTGTAATTCAGCAAGTGCAAAGTGCACATACTCCTTGTGTATATTGTAGCTGATTCATCAATGAGTTTCAGTTGTTGAATTACGTATTCGAATATATACAGTATGTAAACTCTAACGATGACCTTCTTTTTATTTTGGTCTGTTAGATATAGCAAATATATACTAAATACACCAAAGTGTCTTTTGATCCTGCCAAAAATCTCATAAGCAGATTACTTTCTGTGCTCTCTGCACTGACTGTTATCAGTCAGCTTAGTTCCCAGATAGCTCTGTGGACTACAAACACCTTCACCCATGGATATTTACATACACTATATTACCAAAAGTATTGGGACACCTGCCTTTAAACGCAAATGAACTTTAATGGCATCCCAGTCTTAGTCCGTAGGGTTCAATATTGAATTGGCCCATCCTTTGCAGCTATAACAGCTTCAACTCTTCTGGGAAGGCTGTCCACAAGGTTTAGGAGTGTGTCTATGGGAATGTTTGACCATTCTTCCAGAAGCGCATTTGTGAGGTCAGTCACTGATGTTGGATGAGAAGCCTTGGCTCGCAGTCTGCACTCTAATTCATTCCTAAGGTGTTCTATCGGGCTGAGGTTAGGAATATGAGCAGGCCAGTCACGCTCCTCCATCCCAAACTGGCTCATCCATGTCTTTATGGACCTTGCTTTGTGCACTGGTGCGCAGTCATGTTGGAACAGGAAGGGGCCATCCCGAAACTGTTCCCACAAAGTCAGGAGCATGAAATTGTACAAAATGTCTTGGTATGCTAACGCCCTTAAGAGTTCCCTTCACTGTAACTAAAGGGCCAAGCCCAACCCAAAAAAAACCCCACACCATAATCCCCCCTTCACCAAATGATTTGGACCGGTGCACAAAGCAAGGTCCATAAAGACATGGATGAGCGAATTTGGGGTGGAGGAACCTGTCTGGCCCGCACAGAGACCTGACCTCAACTCAATATTATTATTATTATACAGGATTTATATAGCGCCAACAGTTAGCGCAGCACTTAACAATATGAGGGCAGACAGTACAGTTACAATACAATTCAATACAGAAGGAATCAGAGGACTCTGCTCATTAGAGCTTACAATCTAGAAGTGAAACAAAAGGTAATAACTGTGGGGGATGAATTGATGAAGAAAAATGAAAATGTAGTTGTTAGGTGTGGGTAGAATAAGCTTCCCTGAAGATGAGGGTTTTCAGAGATCGTCTAAAAGCTAATAGAGAAGGAGATAATCGGACAGGATGGGGTAAGGAGTTCCAAAGGATTGGAGAGGCTCTGGAAAAGTCCAGGAGGCAAGTAAAGGAGGAGTTGACGAGGAATCTAGAGAGTAGGAGGTCTTGAGAGGAACAAAGAGAATGATTAGGTTGGTATTTTGAGACTAGGCTGGTGATGTAGCTGGGGGCTAAATTGTGGATGGCTTTGTAGGTTGTTGTGAGTATTTCAAATTTAATTTGTTGGGTGAGCGGGAGCCAGTGGAGGGATTGACAGAGAGGAGTAGCAGACACAGAGCAACTGGTAAGGTGGATGAGTTTGGCAGCAGCATTCATTGTGGATTGAAGGGGGGGATAGTCTATGTAGAGGTAAGGCCAGTGAGAAGGGAGTTGCAGTAGTCGAGGCGAGAGATGACCAGGGAGTGCATTAAGAGCTTTGTTGTGTCATTGGTTAGAAAGGGTTGTATTTTTGAGATGTTGCAGAGGTTGAGGCTGCAGGATTTGGACAGTGATTGGATGTGGGGCTTAAAGGAGAGTTCAGAGTCCAGGACTGCGCCTAGGACCTTGGTATGCGGTGATGGGCTGATAGTTGTGCCATTGATTATGACAGAGAGATCAGGGGAAGGGGCACGTGGTGGAGGAAAAATTATGAGTTCGGTTTTGGAAAGATTGAGTTTGAGGAAGTGGTGTGACATCCAGACTGATATTTCTGTTAGTAAATTAGTGATACACAAGGAGACTGAGGGAGCGAGCTGAGGGGTAGAGATAGATTTGGGTGTCATCATCAGATGGTTATGGATTGACATGGGTGGCTATCAGTGGACCCAGGGAGGAGGTGTAGATTGAGAATTGGAGAGGCCCAAGAACAGAGCCTTGGGGGACCCAACAGAGAAAGGAAGAGGAGAGGAGAAAGTAGAGTTATAAGTAACGCTAAAGGTGCAATTGGGTAAGTAGGGAGAGAACTAGCGAAGAGTACAGTCACGGAGACCAATGGCATGGAGTTTGTGGAGGAGAAGGGACTGGTCAACAGTGTCAAAGGCAGCAGAAAGGTCCAAGAGTAGGAGTACAGAATAGTGTCCATTGGTTTTGGCTGTTAGTAGATCGTTTGTTCGTTTTAGAAGAGCAGTTTCTGTCGAGTGTTGCGGACGAAATCCAGACTGAAGAGGATCAAGAAGGCTATTCTCGGCAAGGTGGTTGCTCAGTCAGTTGTAGACCAGACATTCAAGGATTTTGGATAAAAAGGGGAGCAAGGAGATGGGTAGAGTTGAGCGAACACCTGGACGTTCGGGTTCGGTGGGTTCGGCGGAACTTTCCGGAAACGTTCGTGTTCGGTACCGACTGTTATCCAAACTTTACCCCGGACCACAAACCTCATTTAAGTCAATGGGGACCCGAACTTTTCGGCACAAAAATGACTGCAAAAAAGTCCTGGAAAGTGCTAGAGGGCTGCAAAAGGAAGAAAAATGTCAGATGTTATTAGATCTGCAATCTGTCCCTCAAAGCAGTAGTAATCTCTACCTAGTCCAGTATGAGATCGTTCTGTAATCAGATCGTTCTGTAATGCAGGATGAGAGATCGTTCTGTAATCAGATCGTTCTGTAATCAGATCGTTCTGTAATGCAGGATGAGAGAGCCTTCTGTAATCAGATCTTTCTGTAATGCAGGATGAGATGTTATAGATCTACAATCTGTCCCTCAAAGCAGTAGTAGTAATCTCTACCTAGTTATTATCACGGCAATCTGTCCCTCACAATCTGTGCCTCACAGCGCCAGCAGCATCCTCTCCCTACACCTAACCTGAGAGCATGTGATATGTAGCACTGTGACTCCAGCCTCATATAGAGGCTGGGTCACATGATGCACTGGCCAATCACAGCCATGCCATTAGTAGGCATGGCTGTGATGGCTTCTAGGGAAAACCAGTGAAATGCTTGTTGATTGGCTGCCCTGCAGCTATTCAACATGCATGATAAAATTTCAGAACCCAGAACCCGAACGTTTTTCTCAAACGTTCGGGTTCGAATTCGGGACACGACCACCCAAAAGTTCGGTACGAACCCGAACTTTACAGTTCGGGTTCGCTAAACTCTAGAGATGGGGCGTAGGTTGTTGAGATTGGTTGGGTCCAGTGAAGGCTATTTAAGTACAGGGCTAACTAGTGCATGTTTTATAGAGTTGGGGAAGAGGCCAGAAGAGAGGGAGAGATTGAAGATGTGGGTTAAAGAGTGTAGAATCGAGTCAGAGGGTGAGCGTAGCATATGCGAGGGAACAGGATCCAGAGGGCAGGTGGTTAGTTTGACGTTAGCAAGTAGTTTAGCAACCTCATCTAACGTGATGGGGTTGAATGAGGGAAGTAGTAATTGTACCTGTAGGCATGAAGTGTAAGGCGTAGAAGGTATCTGAACAGCAGAGATCTCCTCACGAATCTCAATAAAATACCTTTTGGATGAATTAGAGCAGAGACTGCGAGCCAGGCCTTCTTGTCCACATCAGTGCCTGACGTCACAAATGCGCTTCTGTAAGAATGGTCAAACATTCCCATAGACACACTCCTAAACCTTGTGGACAGCCTTCCCAGAAGTGTTGAAGCTGTTATAGCCTCAAAGGGTGGGCAAACTCAATATTGAACATTAAAGTTCACGTGCATGCAAAGGCAGGCGTCCCAATACTTTTGGCAATATAGTGTAGATGGCCAAATGGCAGTAACAGCAAGCAGTTGAGCCATGCATTTGGCAGCCGACTGCCCACTTAAATAGAGAACTGCAACAGAGTAGTACACATTCTGAACCAAAAATTAAAATGTATGTTGCATATAGTGGGCATTTTCGCCACTGAGTCCGACCCATTTAAGTGTATGGGGTCATACTGCAAACACAGGGCAACATGCAATGCACCTCACCCATGGTGGGTTGAAATTTTGAGGACTGAAACAGGTAGTGAGGATGCAATCTCATCGCCCACCATGAGCCCTCTGAAAAGTGATCCATTGCAGACTGTTTTCAGAGGGGCGGTAATGATAACTCTACATATGAATGGGACTTTAGAGGGAAAAAAAAGAGGAAGACATGTTCTACCCTATGTTATAGACTACAGAACTACAGTACACCACACAAACGTGCTGCATTAAAGCACCACAGAATTGTAATTTTTTCCCCTTAAGCTGGCCATAAACGGTTTGAATCTTGGCTGGTTCCGTGAGAACTGTCTGAGATTCGAACCATGTATGGGCAGGCTGAATGTACCGAGTTGATTGATCAATCAACTTGGGTACAACCAGCCTGCCGGATTTTACATGTGATTATTGCAAGCGGCTGTTAGCCACCAGCAATAATCACTGTGTTCTGAAGGGGACGGCTTCCCTGGGAGCACACAATGGCTCGGCGGGAGGGGTTCTCCTGTCAACACTGTCTGTGTTGATTTTGGAATAAAGTGAGTTTCTTTCCTGGTTGCAGGAAAGAAATTTCCTCCATCTATGGCTAGCCTAAAACACTTTTGACATTAGAAGGAAGGCTTGAACCATTATCTTCTTTTTATTGCTATTGGCCATACATGTCTTTCAGCCAGCAAACAAAAGGTCTTTCTAATAACATACAACTGTGTAATGGATGAAGACTATGGAAAAGACTGTCCCAGGGGAAATATTCACAAAGTCCATCCTGCACAATCAACTTTCCCCAAGGCCATGTTAGCCAGGGTCATGGAAGTGCCTATAAAACTATAAGTGTACCCCAATGCAACTATAAACATCCACCTTCAATGTCTGTAGGCTTTTTACAGACATAGATGACCCCATCATTGGAAGAGATGCCTTCATTCAGTGCTTCCCTTATATATGTTTAACTGTTAGATGTTGGCTTTTAGATGCCCAACCACAGATGACAAAATGCCAATAGTCCCTCACAGAGGAGGCCTTTTTAATCACTGTCCTGTTAGCAATTTAGCTGATTTTGCAGTCAATTATCCCAGCAGGGTACTAATCCAATTCTATCTCGGCAGGATCCCTATTGTTTTACAAAGTGCCGAGTCCCCGGGATGTAGACATATGGAGATGAGCTGGCTGCCAGGCCAGATGGGGCTTCTCAAACATTGCTCATCTCTCGTCATTCAAAGAGCAGTTGCCAAACAACAAATCAATGCTGTCAATGGCTGGATATACTGTACTCTGACAGATTTTAAAAAGTACATTAAAAAAAAAAGAAAAGTCTTTCGCACTCTAATTGACAAAAGACAAATAAGGCGGATGAATAGGTAATATTTTTTTTTCCACAGTTCAAATAAATAATCCTTCACTTGGATGGCCTTCTTCATCTGTTGTTGCCAAGTCTTAGGTAAGGTGATACAGCAAAGACAAAACGAAGGAGGTTTACAATGAGTCAGATAAGCGCTCTAGTGCCGTCATTTTATCCGATTTCACTTTCACCCAATATGCCAAGAAATAGAATGAAAAAGCTCCTTGAAGATTTTATTTTTTAAAAACCTCTCCTGTGTAAGAGCCAAGATTTACATCTCTCATCAGCAACCAGGGAGCTTCTGCAGATTGAATTCTGGCAAGTTCAACCCGGACACGTTTAGGGAGATCACAATTCTAAAATGTCCTGCAGAGGTAACAGTTCCGTAAAAATCCAAGGTGGTCATGGAAGAAAACCAGCAAGAGTTATGGTGGAAAAAAACAAATGGTCTGTCAAGTAAAGCAAAGCAAGACGCATATTAGCATGCATTAAAAAAAGTATTTACTCCAGAGATAAAACTATAACTCTATCACTTTACTAGACTCTGGCCCGGCCACATCTTTAGTATGCCGTCCAGTTCTGGTCACCAGTCCTTGGGAAGGATGTGCTGGAACTGGAGAGAGTCCAGAGAAGGGCAACAAAGCTAATAAGGGGACTGGAGGACCTCAGTTGTAAGGAATGACTACAAATATTATTAAACTTATTCTCCCTGGAGAGAAGATATGATAGCGATATAAGAATATCTTAATGGTGATACACAGGAAGAAAACTATTCAGTTTCAGGGAACTTAAGAAGACACTTGGCCACTCCATGAAATGGAAGGAGAAGTAGGTTTAACCTTAAAGTGACATTAAAATAACAAACATGCTATACTTACCTGCTCTGTGTAATGGTTTTGCACAGAGCAGCCCTAATCCTCTTCTTCTGGGGTTCCAGGCTCCTACTCTTCGCCAAGTGCCCCCCTTGAAAGCCGCTTTCCATGAGGGGAACCCGTGCCTGCTGGCTCCCAAGCTGCCCTGCCTGCTCCTATTGACACAGAGTGGGCATCTCAGCCCCACCCCCTGCTCGCTCGACACAGCATTTGACTGACAGCAGCAAGAGCCAATGGTTCCTGATGCTATCAATCTGCCCAGGGAGGAGGGAGACAGCAGTGAGAGCCGCTGCTTTCGCATACATCGCTGGATTGGATTGAGCTCAGGTAAGTATAAGGGGAATGGGGGGGGGGGGGGCAGGGGGAGTTTTGAAGCACAGAATGTATTAAGGTGAAAAACCTTAAGGCTTTAGAACCACTTTAAACTGTGTAGGGGGTTCTTTACTGTTAGAGTGGTAAGGATGTGGAATTCCCTTCCACAACCAGTGGTGTCAGCAGAAGTATCAATGGTTTCCAAAAAAAACTCTTAGATGGGCATCTTAGGCAAATACAATATACAGGGATATGGAAAATGGTGTTGACATAAACACACCCACAAACCTATACAGGTTGAACTAGATGGACTTGTGTCTTTATTTCACTTACCAACTATAAGTCTTACTTTTTTTTTAACCTTTTAGGATCTGTTTGTCCTAAGAATATTTAAACCCACTAATTGTTACCATACTCACTACCTCTGCTGGAAGTCTATTCCATGTAATCAACTACTCTTATGGTAAAATAATAGTTTCTAAGATTAGTTTTGATCTTACCTCCTGTTTGGGGCCATGTCCCTGTGTTCTTGATTTTGTGGCATATTGAAATACTGTCCTCCTGAGCCTTATTCATACCCTATAAGTTTAGGTTCACACTTTTAATGCATTTTTGTGTGTTTTTATTGCTACATTTTTAATGCATTTTTCATGTGCTCCCATAGAAGTCTATGGGGTAAAAGAGCTCAATGTTGCACCAAAAGAATGTGCATATTGAGTCATTATTGTAGCATTAAAGTAGAACTATTGGCAAACTCTTCTTTCATTTTGAATAGAACAAGAAAGGGTTATAACTCTCTTTCCCTTCACTTCCTGTCCCATAGCCAAACAGGAAGTGAGAGGAAATCCCTGATAATTAAGGGAATTCCTTGGGGACCCCGAGGTCACCAGAACTAGTATCACTATTGGAAGATTTTTCCCTCTATTACTTTTATGGGGACAACCCAAAATTTGGGATTTTCTTTTCACTTCACTTTCAATGATAATGGTAAACAGGACAAACAGAGAGGCTGAATCTCCCTAACAGACAGCAATAAAAACTGACAGCTGTTCTAATCCTTCTTCACTCTATCCAAAACTAAAAAAAAAAGTTTTGCCTTTAGTTATTCTTTAAGGTTAGGGCTATACTTGATATGCACTCCAGCAATGGCTACACGGCATTTCTCAGGACAAGATTCCTGATGTTGACAACAATGGACCATTCCTAAGCAATACATGTCAGCACAGCTGCTTGAAGTCTCCATAGGGAGAGTGGGTGACACAGAAGCACAGTTGGAAAAGCGGGACATGAATGTGTTAAAGCTAAGTGAAACATGCTAAAATATCTCAAAAAGCAACACACCATTCAAGAACAGATGAGAAAAAAAGGAATTGACATGTATCAGTCTAGAAATAGTTAGCCATTTCTAAGGCTTTGGGATTCCAGTGAACCATGGAGAGACTCATTATCCACAAATTGAGAAAACTTGGAACAGGGTGAACCTTCCCAGGAGTGGCCAGCCTACCAAAATGACTCCAAGAGCACATTGATGACTCATCCAGGAGGTCATAAAAGAACCCAGAACAACATCTAAAGAACTGTAGGCCTCACTTGCCTCAGTTAAGGTCAGTGTTCATGATTCAACAATAAGATAGAGACTGGGCAAAAACGGCATCCATGGCAGAGTTCCAAGGCCAAAGCCACTGCTGACAAAAAAGAAAGCAAAGGCTCATCTCACATTTTTTAAAAAAAACTGATTTTCCCCAAGATGTTTGGGCAAATATTCTGTAAGCCAATGAGACAAAAGTTGAACTTTTTGGAAGGTGTGCGTCCTGTTACATCTGGCGGAAAACTAACACAGCAGTTCATTAAAAGAACATCATACCAACAATCAGACATGGTGGTGGTAGTGTGATGGCCTGGGGCTGCTTTGCAGATTCAGGATCTGGACAACTTACCATAATTGATGGAACCATGAATTCTGCGCTCTACCAGAAAATCCTGAAGGAGAATGTCTAGCCATCAGTTTGTGACCTTAAGCTCAAGCGCACTTGGGTTATGCAGCAGGGGGTTTAGGGGGCAATTACTTTTTCACATAAGGCCAGGCAGGTTTGGAAAGCTTTTTTACCTTGAAAAATTAAATCATCATTTACACGGGTTATCTTTGTGTAGTATTAAAATTTGTTTGATGATCTAAAATGTTTAAGTGTGACAAATATGCAAAAAAGAAAAAAAAAATTAGGAAGGGGCAAACACTTTTTCACAGCACTGTTCTCAAGGCTGGAATCACCCTTTAAAGCAGTGGTTCTCAACTCCAGTCCTCAGGACCCACCTACAGGCCAGATTTTAAGTATTACCTTGGGGAGATGCAGACTAGAATACTGCAATCACTGAGCAGCAAATTCCATCACCTGTGATTCATTTCAGTTATCCTTCAAACCTGGCCTGTTAGTGGGTCCCGAGGACCGGAGTTGAGAACCACTGCTTTAAAGGATAATATCTGTTTCTCGATTCCATATTTAGTTTCTACACTTCCTATTCTGTCAGCATCTATTGACTTGTGTGAAGAAAGTGCAATTCAGGAGAAGTTAACCCAGCGGAACTGAGGATAATTAATTCTGTCTAGCAGCTCTCAGACCGAGATACCGACGTTCTGATAGAGGCTGTATGATCATTTTATAGAGCGCTTTGTTCTTTTATTATACATAACTAAAATATCAAGGAAATGAAATCTTTATTGTTCTCCTGAAATCATAATCACCGCATAAATATACAGGAAAAACAAGATTAAGTGGTTTTAAGAGCGATTTATGGAATTTATATTCTGAGAAAATATGCCCACCCACATCTAACTAATTTACACAATGCCAAGTCAGGGAAAGTATCGAGTTCCTGGCAAGTTTTATTCCTGGAGCCGATGGAGGACTTCCAGGGCCTGACCTGAGAAACCTGTCCGGGGTAACCAATGATACTGCCTGGGTTCGCAATCACAAATCTTGCTCAAAATTCGCTGACTATATGGCAAACTCTAGGGCAGTGTTTGGGGCGCATATGTTGTTATTCATTTCTGGCCATTTGTAGGGCTTAATTACCAAGCTTTTCACAAGCAAAAGGAAAGGGAAGTCGGGTACTGTGGGTTGCATATACATGATGTACTATTGCCAAAATGAATAAATAAATTAAAAAAAAATAATATATAGCATTTTCCCTTTATAGAATTGTCAGCTCTCCGTAAAAAAACATTCACTTACAATAGGGCTGCTGTGAGCTCACCCTTTTATAGAAATGGAGCTGGGTTTCCTACAAACGATTGGCTCTTGTGACTTAGCTGACCAGGGTCGAAGGCTATGCACTGCAATATACAGTATCTCACAAAAGTGAGTACACCCCTCACATTTTTGTAAATATTTTATTCAGTCTTTTCATGTGACAACACTGAAGAAATGACACTTTGCTACAATGTAAAGTAGTGAGTGTACAGCTTGTATAACAGTGTAAATTTGCTGTCCCCTCAAAATAACTCAACACAACGTACAATATTGGATGCACATCCACAATCATAGGGGCTTCTTCCTGTCGTTAGATACGGAGAAGGCATTTGACAGGCTGGCATGGGACTACATGGGAGCAGTCCTGTGACATATTGGACTCCAAAACCAGATGTTCAATTTTATCATGTCCCTCTATACGACACCATCCGCACGGGTGAGGGTCAACGGCCTCCTGTCTTATCTTAACGGGACGAGACAAGGATTCCCGCTCTCCCCACTTCTTTTTGTCCTGACCCTCGAGCCCTTTCTTTGCTGCCTTAGGGCCAACAAGGATGTAAAAGGCATCCCAATCGCCGGTAAGACATATAAGATTGCAGCTTTCGCTGATGACCTCCTATTCTTGAGTGATCCTCATATCTCTATCCCCAACCCTCTACAAGAGTTTAACAAATTTCAACAAATCTACAACTTTAAAATCAACCTGGCTAAATCCTTTGTGCTAAACATCTCCCTTCCCAAAGAGGCAGTAACCCAATGCCAACACAATTCCCCGTTCACCTGGCAACACAAAGACATAAGATATTTGGGGATAAACCTAATGGCTAATATGGCAAATCTTTATAACAGAAACTTCCTACCCACACTTAATGAAATTTCCGATGATTTACGTACATGGGATAAACCCCACTTCTCGTGGTTCGGTAGAGCTGCCATATTAAAAATGAACATCCTTCCTCACATGCTATACATTCTACAAACAATCCCAATAGAGATTCCCCGCACTTTCTTCTTATCATATAAAAGACAATGTACCAAATTTCTCTGGAGACATAAGCACCCTAGACTTAGCTACGCCCAGCTAACCAAATCTAAACTTAAAGGAGGTATTGGTCTCCCAGACATTGAAGGCTATTATCGGGCATGCCACTTAACCAGAATTGTCAACTGGACACTGCATTACAACACCAAAGATTGGGTACCCCTGGAAAACTCTTTTTCTGAACTTTTATTGCGGACCACCCCATGGCTGCTACCCCAACACATACCCCCCACACTGAGATCACACCCACTGATCTACCCAACTCTTAGTTCCTTTAAGCAAGCGTGCAAATATACGCACATCACCACACCAGACCCCCTCACTCCTATAAAACTCAATCCGGCATTCCCCCCAGGGATGTCAACACAGTTCCTTGCAGATAAATGGTCCCACCCAACTATGCAAGCATATCACTATTTTAATGATGGCACCTTCCTGAATTGCGATGAGCTGAACACGAACACCCCTAATGTTCTAATCCCACAATGGTCGTACCTACAAATACGTCACTTCTTAAAAAGCACCGATAAGAGCTCAGCTATCTCACGGACCTCTTACCCCATTTGAGCTACTATGTTCCCAATCAGGTACTCAACAACACCAGTTCTCAACCATATACAACCTATTCTAGGCAGAGATCAAACCCAACGCAGGGAAAGCGTGCCCTAAATGGGAAAGAGACCTTCAGATAGTCATTACAGAAGAGCAGCGGGAAAGGATACATACGATTGAACATAAAAGTTCCCTTAATGTATCTATTCAGGAAAACAATTTTAAAACCCTGACGAGATAGTACCGTACCCCAAAACTACTCCACACAATATATCCGAACGTATCGGACAGATGTTGGAGATGTTCGGAGACACCGGTTCCCTCTTCCACATCTGGTGGTCCTGCCCCCTGATCCAACACTTCTGTGGAAAAATACATGATCTTATCATCAGAATATCAATGGAACCCCTTGAGTACACCCTAGCCCAACTTCTCCTCCATCACTCCTCAACACCCGCTAATACTTACCGCAGGTCCTTATTCGAACATCTCATCAATGAAGCCAGGATGTGCATACCCCCCCACTGAAACACAACATATGTCCCCATGGTTTCGGAATGGATCAACCAGGTGAACAAAATGGCTGAGATAGAAGAACTTATCTGTATCGCCAATGACTCACCGTCAAAATTCTCACATACCTGGACCTGCTGGTCCCACTTCCGCACCACAGATGAATACACCCAGCTAATGACCTAGCCTTGCAACGGGCTATTGAGACAACAAGGTTAATTCCGTTCTAAGCAAACGTCATTAGATCTCCCGATCCTATGGACACAAACCTACGGCTAATTCTGGCTGGCCAAGTGCCACAACGACATATTTAACCTACTAGCACTGACCAAAGATATGGTGGTGACGCTATATGGATACCGAAAGACCACCACCCCCCTTTTTTCCCCTTCTCCCTTCTCCCCCACCCCACCTTCCGCCCCCCCCTCCCCATTATATCCCTCCCTTCCCTGAAATAAGCCTCCCACTACCCCACACAAACGTATCGTCTCTATGCACCCACTGATCTGACTGAAATTACATAAAGGACACTTTACGGCAATTGACACCCAAATAATAAACAGCTAACTCAGCCAAAATAACCCCGCTCCCAACCCCAGAATATACCCCTATCCACTTACTCCCTTCCTCAACCCTAACTAAAGATACCCGCGCTACCCCTGCAACTAATGAGAAGCCAGAAGATACCCTCTTTCCCACTCCTTACCCCCCATTGATTACGAAGCTCCGATCCAAACAGGACCCCTGGGTTCTTCAACCCTAAGTATTCCTCCTTCCCCCTTCTTGACCCAGCTTTTAATTTTATTCTCTTTCAAGACTATAATTCTATATGCCATGTGTATGTTCATTGAATCTTAAACAATAGCCTACCTGATGTTAAATAACTGCTGCATACTTGTCATTTCATGTTGATGACTCTAAATGTTACGATCTGATGATTTGTACTTGTAACCTGTTGATTGACTTACTCTCATTAAAAAAATTTAAAAGTAAAAAAAAAAAAAATAACTCAACACACAGCCATTAATGTCTAAACCGCTGGCAAATAAAGTGAGTACACCCGTAAGTGAAAATTTTCTAATTGGGCCAAAAGTGTCAATATTTTGTGTGCCCACCATTATTTTCCAGCACTGCCTTAACCCTCTTGGGCATGGAGTTCACCAGAGCTTCACAGGTTGCCACTGGAGTGCTCTTCCACTCCTCCATGATGACATCACAGAGCTGGTGTATGTTAGAGACCTTGCGCTCCCCCACCTTCCGTTTGAGGATGCCCCACAGATGCTTAATAGAGTTTAGGTCTGGAGACATGCTTGGCCAGTCCATCACCTTTACCCCACCCCACCCCTTCAACCTCTGCAGCAATGCTGGCAACACTCATACGTCTATTTCCCAAAGACAACCTCTGGATATGACGCTGAGCATGTGCACTTATTTTTTTTGTTCGACCATGGCGAGGCCTGTTCTGAGTGGAACCCGTCATGTTAAACCCCTGTATGGTCTTGACCATCGTGCTGCAGCTCAGTTTTAGGGTCTTGGCAATCTTCTTATAGCCTAGGCCATCTTTATGTAGAGCAACAATTCTTTTTTCAGATCCTCAGAGAGTTCTTTGCCATGAGGTGCCATGTTGAACTTCCAGTGACCAGTATGAGAGAGTGAGAGCTATAACACCAAATTTAACAGACCTGCTCCCCATTCATACCTGAGACCTTGCAACACTAACGAGTCACATGACACCAGGAAGGGAAAACGGCTAATTGGGCCCAATTTGGACATTTACACTTAGGGGTGTACTCACTTTTGTTGCCAGCAGTTTAGACATTAATGGCTGTGTGTTGCGCTATTTTGAGGAAGCCGCAAATTTACTCTATACAAGCTGTACACTCACTACTTTACATTGTAGCAAAGTGTTTCTTCAGTGTTGTCACATGAAAAGATATAATAAAATATTTACAAAAATGTGAGGGGTGTACTCACTTTTGTGAGATACTGTAGGTTGTTCCTTGTTTCTAGCACGAAATCTGCAAATTTTTTGGCCATCTCAGGGATTCTCTCCATAGCCATGGCGGTGATAATTCTGAACCTCATCCCTAGTTGCCACCTTTCCTAAATGCCAGATTTAAAGCCAAACTCCAGGAAACAAACAATATATACTAGCCAACAACCTGCATATATAGGGGTTGATTTACTAAAGCTTGAAAGTGCAAAATTTGGTGCAGCTCCACACAGAAACCAATCAATCAGTTTCAAGGTTTTATTGTCAAAGCTTGATTGAACAAGCTGAGGCTAGAAGCTGATTGGCTAGCATGCAAAGCTGCACCAGTTTTGCACTCTACAGCTTTAGTAAATCAACTCCATAGTCCAAAAGACGTTTCTTCAATTCAAAATGATTCATCTTGGTGCAAAAACAAATAGAAAACACTACAGTTCCGAGCATCCCTATTCTTTGGCAGTGCTGAGTATTTAATAATTATTAGAGTTGAGCGGACACCTGGATGTTCGAGTTTGTCACGTTCGGCAGAAACTCGTGAAACCGTTCGGGTTCGGTACCGAACTCGATCCGAACTTGACCCCGGACACCGAACCCCATTGAAATCAATGGTGACCCGAACTTTTGGGCACAAAAATGGCTGTAAAAAAGTCATGGAAAAGGCTAGAAGGCTGCAAAAGGAAGAAAAATGGGGGTAAGAGTAGGACAAGTGCCCTGCAAACAAATGTGGATAGGGAAATAACTTAAAATCACATAAAAAAAAATAAAAATGGGAGGAGGAGATGGATGTGGAGTAGGAGCCTAGAGGTTGACTAGGCCGTGACAGTGGCAGTGTAGGTGGAAGTGGCGGTGGTCGAGGAGGAGGAGGAGGTAGCCAACACTGTTTTTTGTTTGTTTGGGTTTTTTTTAGAATTGGGGTAGCCCCCAAAATATTGAGACATATTCAAAAAAAAGAAAAAAAGGATACCAATGGCTGTGTGAGGCCGGTCTAAATGTCTATTCTGCACAAGGTACAGACAAGTCTTGTGGGAGCCATGCCTGGTTCATTTTAATAAAGGTTAGCTTGTCCACGTTGGCTGTGGACAGGTGGCTGCGCTTGTCTGTGATAACGCCCCCTGCCGTACTAAACACACGTTCAGACAATACACTGGCTGCAGGGCAGGCTAGCACCTCCAAGGCATAAAGGGCAAGCTCAGGCCATGTGGCCAATTTGGAGACCCAGAAGTTGAATGGGGCAGACCCATCAGTCAGTACGTGTCGGCGTGGGCAAACATACTTTTCCACCATGTTGCTGAAATGCTGCCTCCTGCTAAGACGTTGCCTATCAGCTGGTGGTGCTGTTTGTGGTGGCATGCTGCAGACAAAGCTTTTCCACATTTCGGCCATGTTAACCCTGCCTTCTGAGGTGCTGGCGGTGGCACAGCTGCGTTGGTGGCCTCTTCCTCCTCCTCCTCCTCTGTCTTTGCCTTGTGCTTCCACTGAGCTCCCGGTGTCATTTGGGAATGCCCTCAGCAGCGCGTCTACCAGAGTGTGCTTGTAGTCGCGCATCTTCCGATCACGCTCCAGTGAGGGAATTAAGGATGGCACGTTGTCCTTGTACCGGGGATCCAGCAGGGTGGCCACCCAGTAATCAGCACAAGTTAAAATGTGGCCAACTCGGCTGTCATTGAGCTGGCACTGCAGCATGTAGTCACTCATGTGTGCCAGGCTGCCCAGAGGCAAAGACAAGCTGTCCTCTGTGGGAGGTGTATAATCTGTGTCCTCCGTATCCCCCCAGCCACGCTCCAGTGATGCCCACGAATGCATTGGGTGGCACCCTGCTGTGAACACGGTTCCTCCTCCTCCTCATCATCCTCGTCCTCCTCATTCTCCAGAACTGTCCCCTGGCTTGAAAATGTTTGACCTGGCCTATGCTGGTGCAGGAACCCACCCTCCAAGCCACTTGAATGACTGGTCTGATAAACGTGGAAATGGCCTGATAACCGTGGAAATGACCCCTCTTCCTCCTCCTCCTGTGCCACATCCTCTTCCATCATCGCCCGAAGTGTTTTTTCAAGGAGACATAGAAGTGGGATAGTAACGCTGAGAACGGCGTCATCGGCACTGGCCATGTTGGTGGAGTACTCGAAACACCGTGATATGGTACACAGGTCTCGCATGGAGGCCCACTCGTTGGTGGTGAAGTGGTGTTGTTACGCAGAGCAACTGACCCGTGCATGCTGCAGCTGAAACTCCACTATTGCCTGCTGCTGCTCGCACAGTCTCTCCAGCATTTGCAAGGTGGAGTTCCACCTTGTGGGCATGTCGCATATGAGGCGGTGAGCGGGAAGGCCAAAGTTCCGGTGCAGCGCAGACAGGCGAGCAGCAGCAGGGTGAGAACGCTGAAAGCACGCACAGACGGTACGCACTTTCTGCAGCAGCTCTGACATATCCGGGTAGTTTTTTAGAAATTTCTGCACTACCAAATTCAGCACATGCGCCAGGCAAGGGATTTGCGTCAAACCGGTTAGGCCCAGAGCTGCTATGAGATTTCACCCATTATCGCACACCACCAGGCCAGGCTTGAGGCTCAGTGGCAACAACCACTCATCGGTCTGTTGTTCAATGCCCGTCCACAGCTCCTGCGCAGTTTTAAAACAGCCTGCTGTCATTCCCCCCTGGATGTGCTGAAGTTAATGGTGAAGGTGTTACGCTGAGCGGATGAGGAGGTGGTAGAGGAGAAGGAGGAGGAAGCGCAGTAAGAGAAGGAGGCAACAGGAGGCAAAGAGAAATGCCCTGCAATCCTTGGTGGCGGAAGGACATGCGCCAAACGGCTAGCCGCCTTAGACCCACCCACCACTACATTTGCCCAGTGTGCAGTTAGCGAGATATAGCGTCCCTGCCCGTGCTTACTGGTCCACGTATCAGTGGTTATGTGAACCTTGCCACAGATGGCTTTGTGCAGTGCACACTTGATCTCGTCCCCGACTTGTTTGTGCAGGGAAGGGATGGCTCGCCTGGAAAAGTAGTGGCGGCTGGAAACCACGTACTGTGGGACAGCCACCACCATCAGGTTTTTAAAACTGTCCATGTCCACCAGACGGAATGACAGCATTTCAAAGGCCAGGAATTTTGAATGCTGGCATTCAGGGCCAGGGATCGCGGGTGGGTAGGGGGGTACTTCCTCTTTCTCTCCAGTGTTTGGGAGATGGAGAGCTGTAAGCTTCCATGCGACCGTGTGGAAATGCTTGGGGACGGTGGCGGACATGGTGGTGTTGCTGTCACATCATCTGTTTGCTGGGTGGCAGGTGACACAGGCACTGTAGAGGTGGAGGAAGAGGCCGAGGCAGAAGCAGAAGAGGAAGCAAGAGGAGGCCGAGACCTTTCTTGGATTTTGAGGTACTTATTCCACTGCAGCAAGTGCTTTGCATTTAGATGCCTGGTCATGGAGGTTGTGCTCAGGTTTAGAACATTTGTGCCTTGCTTCGGCCTCTCATTGCACAGTGTGCAAACCACTCGTGTCTTGTCGTCAGCACATTGTCTGAAGAACTGCCTCGCCGGGGAACGCCTTTGAGCTGCCTTTGGTGTTTTAGGTCCCTGGGTGTGGTGGGTTGTAGCAGGCCTACTGTCTAGGGGACGTTCGCTCCGCTTTTGCAACCTGCTTCCTCTTTTGCTGTGCTGGTGCCTCTGTGCGACCACCACCTCTTCCTGCAAAATGCACACATCACTCGCATGACCTTCATTCCATGTGGGGTCTAGGACCTCATCATCCTCCACATCATCATCTTCCACCCACCCTTCACCACTGCCCTCCTTGTCAGTCTGCACACTGAGGAAAGCCGCAGCAGTTGGCACCTGTGTTTCGTCATCATCATCACAGACGTGCTGCCGTGGTGTTTCCATGTCCTCATCCTGAACCAGAAGTGGTTGGGCATCAGTGCACTTAATGTCTTCCACTTCTGGGCCACGGAAAGCATAGCAGCAGAGTCATCAAAATGCATAAGAGACTGCTGCATGACTTGGGGCTCAGACTGCTTGGCTGATTTACAAGGGGCTGAGGTGAAAGACAGATGGCCATGGGGTTCAGGTGCCAACTCAGAGCTTTCATCAAGGGACCGGGTGGGAGACAATGTGAAGGAACTGGGGGCATTGTCAGCCACCCTATCTATCGCCTGTACTTTTTCTGGCCTCACCATTCGTTGAGCGGCATTCAGGCCTACCATATAACGTTGAAGGTTCTGTCGGCTACCTGAGGAAGGTGTTTCACTTGTGCGTGTAGCTGGCACAGATCGACCACGTCCTCTCCTTGCAACAGGAGCTTCAGCAACACCACCAACACCAGCAGCACCACGACCAGCACCACGTCCCTTATTATTCTTATTTTTTTTTTAACAAAAGAAAATTGTAGATGCACTTTTTATTTTTGTGCAAGAAATGCACCGCTCACACCAGCAGCAGGAACCTCTCCCTACACCAGTATGAGATGATTTTAGAACGATAATCTGTCTTTCACAGCACTGACAGGAACCTGTCCCTACTGCAGTATGAGATGATTTTAGAACAATAATCTCCCCCTCACAGCACCAACAGGAATCTCTCCCTAATGAAG
This sequence comes from Glandirana rugosa, assembly GCA_018402905.1. NCBI lineage: Eukaryota > Metazoa > Chordata > Amphibia > Anura > Ranidae > Glandirana > Glandirana rugosa. The sequence goes on along the minus strand of BLSH010319046.1, from coordinate 1,232,940 downwards.
TAGGAGATGGCTTTATAACGATAAACTCTCCCTCAGAGCACCAACAGGAACCTGGCCCTATTGCAGTAGTAGTTGTTTTTATGATGATAATCTCTCCCTCAAAGCACCAACAGGAACCTGGCCCTATTGCAATAGTAGTTGTTTTTAGAATCATAAACTCTCCCTCAAAGCACCAACAGGAACCTGGCCCTAATGCAGTAGTAGTTGTTTTTAGAACGATAAACTCTCCCTCAGAGCACCAACAGGAACCTGGCCCTATTGCAGTAGTAGTTGTTTTTAGAACAATAAACTCTCCCTCAGAGGACCAACAGGAACCTGGCCCTAATGCAGTAGTAGTTGTTTTTAGAATGATAAACTCTCCCTCAAAGCACCAACAGGAACCTGGCCCTAATGCAGTTGTAGTTGTTTTTAGAACGATAAACTCTTCTTCAAGGCACCAACAGGAACCTGGCCCTAATGCAGTAGTAGTTGTTTTTAGAACGATAATCTCTCCCTCAAAGCACCAACAGGAACCTGGCCCTAATGCAGTGGTAGTTGTTTTTAGAATGATAAACTCTCCCTCAGAGCACCAACAGGAACCTGGCCCTATTGCAGTAGTAGTTGTTTTTAGAAGGATAAACTCTCCCTCAGAGCTCCAACAGGAACCTGGCCCTATTGCAGTAGTAGTTGTTTTTAGAACGATAAGCTCTCCCTCAGAGCACAAACAGGAACCTGGCCCTAATGCAGTAGCAGTTGTTTTTAGAATGATAATCTCTCCCTCAAAGCACCAACAGGAACCTGGCCCTAATGCAGTTGTAGTTGTTTTTAGAATGATAAGCTCTCCTTCAGAGCTCCAACAGGAACCTGGCCCTATTGCAGTTGTAGTTGTTTTTAGAGCGATAAACTCTCCCACAGAGCACCAACAGGAACCTGGCCCTAGTGCAGTAGTGGATGGTTTTAGAGCGATAAACTCTACCTCAGAGCACCAACTGGAACCTGGCCCTAATGCAGTAGTAGTTGTTTTTAGAACGATAAACTCTTCCTCAGAGCACCAACCGGAACCTGGCCCTAATGCAGTAGTGGATGGTTTTAGAGCGATAAACTCTACCTCAGAGCACCAACTGGAACCTGGCCCTAGTGCAGTAGTAGTTGTTTTTAGAACTATAAACTCTCCCTCAGAGCACCAACAGGAACCTGGCCCTAATGCAGTAGCAGTTGTTTTTAGAATGATAATCTCTCCCTCAAAGCACCAACAGGAACCTGGTCCTAATGCAGTTGTAGTTGTTTTTAGAGCGATAAATTCTCCCACAGAGCACCAACAGGAACCTGGCCCTAGTGCAGTAGTAGTTGTTTTTAGAACGATAAACTCTTCCTCAGAGCACCAACCGGAACCTGGCCCTAATGCAGTAGTGGTTGTTTTTAGAATGATAAACTCTCCCTCAGAGCACCAACAGGAACCTGGCCCTAATGCAATTGTAGTTGTTTTTAGAGCGATAAACTCTCCCACAGAGCACCAACAGGAACCTGGCCCTAATGCAGCAGTAGTTGGTTTTAGAACGATAATCTCTCCCTCAAAGCACCAACAAAAACCTGGCCCTAATGCAGTAGTAGTTGTTTTTAGAATAATAAACTCTCCCTCAGAGCACCAACAGGAACCTGGGTAAGATTTTTGTTGATGATGACGTAATCCCGGTCCAAGGACAACCACGAGACTCCCTCTCAAATAACAAGATTTTTGTTGGTAATGACGTAATCCCG